>JANAVB010042617.1:2528798-2576298 GCA_029216955.1 Iris pallida
TGAGGTATTGGAAAATTGTAATGTGATAGCTAATAGGGGGTGTGTGATATAGGTAATTGGAAAAAAGTAGAGTGTCCATGGGTGTGTGAGACAATGTGATACAACATGACAGTAGAGTGTAAACAGGGTATCTCAGAAAACTGGGATTAATGCAATGTGTTAGGGTGTGTATAACAGTGAGTGTATCATGTGAGGGTGTTAGCTAAGTTGTGAGTGAACTGTAGGGCAATGTGATAACCCATGTGTGTATGTAAACTGACAGTAGGAAATCAGTAAGATAACTCAGGAATTTAATGCATGTGTCAAGTGTGAGAGCCATATGAAAGTGTGTATAATCAAATCAATGAAATATGTATAGGAAATTAGTAATGACAGTTAATCAATGAATAGAAAATCCATTCTCAGAAAAATCGAAGGTGCAATAGCAGTTAACAGTGTACAACTTTAGGGAATTAAATTGACAGTTATATAGCAGTCCTAGCAGTCCTAAACCCAATTTGAAAACCCAAATTCCTAACACCAATCAAACCAACATTGTAGTAATGTAATACACATGTAATTGAATTAATATGGTGGTTAAAATATCACAAACATTTAAATCAAATCAAATTCAGAAATTCGAAAACAGTACTCAGTATCAGTGAATGGGGAGAATTTGAATAGAAAATCAAAAATATGTTAATACTATGAATTAAAGGTTGGTAAATAAATACACACATGTGCACGTGTCTAACAAAGTAACGTGTCCAACCAAGTGGACACAATCGTGTCCAAGACACTGAAAACACACACGATTCACTGTGACTGGACACAGCGTCGTGCACGCATGGCCAGCACACGACACAGGTCACGTGAGACACGTGGCCGTGACGTGTATGCCAGGGGTAGGGCTACCCCACTGACACCCTACACCATGTCCTAAATACGTGTCTAGCCGTGTCCAATATGTTAGTGACTAATATCGGCGGTTCAGTTGCTCGTACGACCAGTACGGGGAGGAGAACTCCTCGCACACACCACCTGAGCTCAAATTTGGAAGACCCATGTCAGTCAGTGTCCTGATATCCTTCAAAAAATAACATTTCCTCGTGTCCTATACAGTGAGCAATTGAGCCATAGTAGCAGGACATGCCCTATGGCTGCTGCAGGTGTATTCGTGTCCGCGGTGGACACGACACGACCCCCCAAAATCAAAATATGGACACAAATCAAAAGCAAACCCTAGATCTAGGAATTCATTCAAAAACAATTGCAAAAATAGTAAAAAGAAATGGTTGTGGCATTTCCACAAACACCTAGCCTATGGGTTTGATACGTGTCCGATACGGACACGAAACCTAATGCAAAAGACACCAAACTACCACTATATCTAGGGGACACCTAGATCTAGGCTACCATGCATAAATCAGGAATTTAATAGAATTAGAGGGGTTACCTATGGATTGCAAGGATCAAGAAAAAGTCCCAAATCCAACGATTCCCGTTGCTGGCAAAATCCTCCCAATTGCTCTAAAACTGAAATTCCTCCTCAAAATTAGCAAGTAGAGGTTGATTAAAATCATATGCAAAAGATTTGGGTCAAAAAAGATTAAAAATAGATTTATTAGGAATTTAGGAAAGTAAAATTTACCTTTCCTTCTAAAACTTGGATGAGCACAAAAGAGGCAAGAACAAGTCAATAGGACATTAAATAGGGGTGAAAACCCTAGTTGGCCGGCCATGGGTTGCTTAGCTAGGGTTTGGCTTAATCATGGTCCTATGGGCTTAAGTCACAAGTCATGAAATGATTAATCACAAGTCATGAAATCATTTCACTTAATCTTGATTCTCCTATTTCAAACTTGGTTCTTAATGACTAGAATGGGTTAACTTGAGTTAGCTAGGGTCACCATAGCTAGGTTTAGCTTCTAGGCTAGTTTATAAAGTCTCAATAAGTCAAAGTTCAAACTAGAAATCACCAATTCAATAAATCAATATAAATTCAATAATTCAAAATGACCAAAATACCCTCAAGCTAAAATGTGGTAGTGACAGGATCATCGACGGGTATGGTATGTTATCGATTTTTGGGTTATGATGGTGATGCCATTGGTGGTGGTGGAATAGGGAGTTGAGGGATGAGAACAATGTGGTGGTGGGGTGGTAGTGATGGGAGGTCGCCGGCGGTCGGTGGCCTGGACCTGGCGATGAAGAACTCATCATGGCGACAAAGACATGGCTCGACGAGACGGGTCAGGGTCGAGTCCTGTGATGTCGCCAGGGGTTGGCGGTTTGGACAGAGACAACTCTGTGACATGGGAGGCCATGGTGGTGGCTGTGGTAAAGTCGGGATGATGGATGCAGGGAGCATGTATAGCCGGGCAAGGCTGCTGGTCTAGCAGTGGCCGTGGGGGATGATGCTCGTACAGAGGTCTTTTTGTTGATGGTTGTTTGGGAAAGGGCAATGTAAATGTACGAAATAATGGAAGGAAAATAGTGGACACAAACACGGTACACGATTTGATGTGATTGATGTTATTAGTGTTGGAGGAGATGGTAGAAGAGAGTTTCTCCTTATAGGGGGTTTACTCTTCTAGTTGGATAAGAACTACAAGTCCTAATAGATAAGTCTCTCCCTTTATTTAAAATCAAATAAACATTTAAAACAACTTCATTTAATCAAATCCACTAATAGATAATGATGTAAATTTGAATCAATATCAAGTTTAAAATAATTCATTCTTATCGAAATCTACTAGTAGATAAATATACTAATTTAAATAATCATCTAAAAGCTCAAATTATATAGATTCAAATAAGAGAAAACAATTTAAATCGTATGCATTTAACTAAGTAAAATAATGATTATAAAAATATTTAGATATGATTTCAATATTTATCAAACAATTTAAATCGTATACATTGATATCTAAATCACATAATTAATTACTACAAAAATTTAAATAACATTCTATCTAATTTCAAATAAATCCTCATCCTAGTAATGATATTATCAAATCGATTTTAAAATATATATATTTATAAATCCAAAACTTAATACTTTGATAAAATCTTTATTGATTTAAAAATTACTTATGATTTTCAAATCCCTTTTGGAAACCAACATCAATAAAATCCGAATACTAACCTTCGTCTTTCATAGTTCCTGACAATATCCTTTAAAAAATAAATTAGCACTTCTCAAATATTTAATTTAAAAACTCGTTTTTGATATAAAGAATAATCAAAGTATCCCTTAAACACGATAATAAAATAAATAAATAAAAATAAAAATTTAAAAAAATTCGGGAAGAGGGGTTAAAATCTACCCACTTGAAGTAAATTAGTCATCGAATTTAAGGACTATAGGGTAAACGAACTTTGTTGGTCGGTGAAAAGATTAAAACAATTTAGGGTAAGAAATATTGATAAAAGTATGGAAAAAAGAAAGAAAAAAAATTAGGGTTGGATTAGAGTTTGAATTTGGGTTAGAAGTTTGGGAAAATCTTTTCAAAGATTTCAATCAAACAACTCGTCGATTGATCAAAACTCAATCCAAAATAAGAATTTGAAATAATATAACATTACCACTAATATTTGAAACTTTTTGTAAATTTAATATCATAAAATAAATGATAATAATAACTCTAGAATAGCCTTTATAAAAGCAAACTAGTAAATAGTTTGTCATTTCAAATATATAATTACTTTTTAAACCCAACATTTTTCAACACACACACACACACCACACACACACACACATATATATATATATATATATATCTAGATATATATATATATATATATATATATATATATATATATATATATATATATCTATATATATATATTATATATATATATATATATATATATTATATATATATATATATATTATATATATATATATATATATATATATATATATATATATATATATATATATATATATTTTAATATATATATTTATATATATATTATATATATATATATATATATATATATATATATATATATATAGATAATATATATATATATATATATATCAAGTTAGAAAGTGGGCTTACAAATCTACCCACCATAGAAATGTTTGTCCTTGAAATTTCAAGGGAAAGGGCTAGGCACTACTACGAACATAATCGAGAAAGTGATACGACTAAAAATTAGATGAGCGTGCTTGCGGATAGAATCGAAATAATAATAATAAAAGAAAATATGATTTGGCACGATCGATTTTACTCAAATGGTCTAGTCACGACCAAGATTGCTTAAGGACGATCGAAACTTAGACAAAGCCTAAACATGGTTAAACCACTTAGATATAGCTAAGATGTTGTCACGAACAAGTTTAATCATGCAAGTCATCCAAGCATCATCAAAAATTAAAAAGTTGGCAGGAGCATGAACAAGATCAAAGTAGTCATGATCATAATGGAATAATTTTTTTTGACATTAGCAATAATTGAGTCGAAGTATAGGCACAATTATGATTTTGGTCGAATAGTTTAGCCACGATCAAAGTTGTTTAGGAACGATCAAAATTCAAATTTTTGTTTGGCACGATTAGCAAAATTATTCATGCACGATTACAGAATCAAAATATAGAAATACGTGAATTGACTCGATCGGACTATAATCAAAATAGTCCAGTTGCGATCAAAAGTCGTAAGAATGATCCAACCAAAATCGTTTTAACATGATCAATCATGATCATAGAGTCATAATCTAGGTATGATTATAAATCTAGTGGAATATGGAATTGAAATCTAGAAATAGGTTTTAAATGAGGAGGAACCAAATGACGACTCAACGATTAAAAGGTAAGAAAGAAAGATAGGATGGGAAGAACTACAAGCTTTATTTAAAATACGATAATAAGGAATAGGATATCCAATCTGTTTGGGGTAGAATGCAGGATTTTGTGGATCATGAAAAATTACTAGTCATATGTCAATAAAAGATATAGTCTCTATGGTATTCGAAAACGTAAACATACTCGAAGTCATTTCACCGAGAATCCATGCCTCGCCAGTGTACATCTGGTTGCAGTAAACTCTTGGTTTCACGACTCCAATAAGGACACGGTATCGAATATTCTGTTAACTTTGTCTAATATTGACATAATAATTCGAAGATTAAAATAGAATAGCAGGACATAGTTTTTAATAACGTTCAATAGCCTATGTTTACTTAAAATTATTTCAAGTTAGGGATCATGCCACGCCAGTGCGCTGCTGGCTGCAGTGAACATGCAGTCTCGATAATTCAAATAAATGGTGACAGTGCGCTTATGTCTTGCCATTGTAAGCCACCGATCATTTTTTCAACTATATGCATAAAATTTCAAAGGAGCTTCTAAAATTCTTAAATTGATCATGATGGAAAAAAATGTACGTATCTTTCCTTGAAGTGAAAGTATCAGTTTAAAAATAAAACGATTGATGAGGTATCACTTTTGAAAGTCAAATGATCGAAAATTAAAGGAGACGACTAGGGATTTAACATATAGATAATTGAAGTAGGGTAAGTAGATAGAATATTAAATTTTTAAAAATAATTACTTATGCAAATAAGTAATACTGCCTCGGCAGATAATTTAGTCAATTTTCAAGGTGATTAAGATATGAGAAGTGTAAGTATTTGTCCTATAAGTCTCAATTCTTGAAAATAAAGTGATTGATTAGGGAGGGAAACATTCTAGTCTCTATTTCATGGATACTCAAATGATTGAGGAGGAATCCTTAAATCAGAACTAACTTGAGATTCATATATAGATAACATAATAGAAAATTATAAAACTAATTCTTTATTAGAAAAATGGGAAATAAGTAAGCAATTCGACTTACGATATGATGATAGTTAGAGAAAGCAAAATAAATGATCAAGATTAGGATTGAATCGTAGAAATGCCTAATTTACTAGGCAGACAGTCTTCATACCTTAGATCCTACCATCGTATCAAACACCATGGTATACCTCTATGAAAGTTCCTCAAATTATCCAATAGATTCAAGATTTCAATAGATCCTTACCTAAGTCATATGGCCTACTAAGCAGCCTTAACTACCCAACAGTAAATTTGAATAAGGACTCATATTCCTAGTCATTCTCCTAATTCAAGTTATTTCTAATGGGAATGAGCACTTCCTAGTCGCAGGCTCGCAGTAGTACGACTAATATGGTACTACCACAAGTTCGCACAATTTGTGAAAATTGATCTGCATGTGCCACCAAAAAACTTGTTATGACTCGTTCCCGTTTTTCAGGATACGAGTGCGTGTCCAAGCCAGCCTACGTCGCATGGTCGGCGGTAGAACGTTGTCTAGACACAATGCTCAAAATCAAATAATGCTCATTCACAAAAACTAAATAAAATTTACAATATTCAAAGGTTTATATTTGATTACAAGTACAATGTCTCACAAAATTGAAATAGCTAACTCAACTATCAAACTAGCCTTCTAGGGTTGACCTCAACATATACCCATGTCTCCCAAGAATCCGATACAAAAGGATAGCTGTGACTAATCTGAAAAATATGGTTTTCAGTCAGAAATTGAACGAGTACAATCCAAGCATCCAATATACGATAACGACTATAAAAGCAGTAAAAAGTCATGACATACATGATGAAAGAAATAAACTATAAACATGGCACACAGGAAGTAAAGGAAAATAGTTGACATGAACTATAAAAAGAAGTAAAGCATGGAACAAAGAATCTTAACCAACTACGTGATTTGAAGTACACCTTTCGATATGTGATCAGGCTAGTCTACTACACCGCACGGGCTACACGGTCTATATTGTATAAAATTAAAGACGGTCTACA
The DNA here is from genome assembly GCA_029216955.1 of Iris pallida. Classification (NCBI taxonomy): domain Eukaryota; kingdom Viridiplantae; phylum Streptophyta; class Magnoliopsida; order Asparagales; family Iridaceae; genus Iris; species Iris pallida. The sequence goes on from JANAVB010042617.1 coordinate 2,535,610, forward strand.
TTGCATGACATAAAACACGGTCTACATTGCATGAAATAAAGTACGATCTACACGGTCTATATTGCATAAAATAAAGCACGGTCTATACGATCTATTGCATGAAATACAGCACGGTCTACAGGGTTGATCACATATCTACTTAGTACGTACTTCCCCACCCGACTACTACACGGATTAGTCACGACAATGAATCACGAAACAAGGTAAAATAAAATATGGTATTATGGCTAAAATTTATATGACACTAACATGTGTTGAACGTGTCAAGAATCAAATATGTATCACTAATCATGAAATTATAGTAATTAACAATACTGGAAACAAAACATGAAATGTACTCACCTGGTGTCCTTAGCTGGTGAAATCGATAATTCCATTGGGTCCAGATTAGTCCAGTTGGATGAGATTGATGGGAAGTACTTCGGTTTCGACAAGGGAAATAGAAAATGTTGATTAGTCACGGTCGTGTTTAGAAACAATATAATCTATGAGGAATGGAATTTGTTTAAGATAGTTAATTCCTTAGTCAAAATATATACATATACCTTAGGAAAAGTTATTTTAGAAAATCTTATATATAACATATTTATTAAATAAAGCCCTAAAAGACCAAAGCCTAATGAAAGTATAATATATTAAATATACATATAAAGTCCAATAGAATTTATTAAGAAAAATATTAAGCTATATACCCAGATGTTACAATATGCCTAATATGCATTTTAAAATCCGTTTAAGGAAATAGACATATAGCTTACATAAATCTTTTTGAAGTAGATGTCCACAAAATACCTTTTCCAAAAAAAAATCGTATAGTTATTTTTCAGCCCCAAAACCTTATACAAAATATTTTCCTTGAAAATTTTAGTTAATATGTTTCTTATAAAATAAAACTACTAACGGTAATATAATAATAATATTTGTAACACAAAACATATACCCGAAAATACCTATATTGTGTACATATTGATGGAACTGGGGATTCCCAGGACCCTTTCTTTGGTGTGCGTATTGATCGATAGAAAGTTAAACAGATCTAATACGTGTTCTAACCCTTCATAGGCAGAAACTAGGGTTCACGAATTATACCTGCGACGGAAGGAGACAAGTAATTCCTGGCAATCTCGAGCGGATGACCCCAAGATCTTCTGCACGTATTACTTCCTCGAGTTGGACGTCGTGTGGGCGACGATCTCCCAACCTTTTCTTCTCCTTGGCAGCCCTCTCTTTCTCTCCTTACGTGAATCACGAATTTAGAGAAGTTTTTGATTTTTGATCGGTAATATGGCGGCCAGAGAATAAAGGATATATATAGGCTACGACAGGGACCCATGAGGAGAAATTAGGGTTAGGCCTCCTAATGGATCTGGATATCCGTGTTCAGCCCGAACACCAATCCAGGCCCATTAACAATAGCTCGGTCCACTAATGAGCTATTGTTGCACTACCTCCCTAATCCCAATTATGTTTGTGGGCTCCTTTTATTATATGCTTGTTTGGCCTCCCCATGTTAAGATATCGTATGTCCGTCGATCAAATTATGTTACTGAAAACTATATTGATTCGACATCTTTTATCCTTAAGTAGTACCGCTCAACTTTATTTGTCATGTCGAATATAATCCACCTGCAGGGTTTACATGACAATCCTTATGAGCTCCTTAAGGGAACATCATCAACCCGATGTATCGGGACATAGATTCCATTTATAATCAACAACCCATCATACATACAATGTTATTACCCAATTCATAGAGGTTGTTGATCCAAAATGAATCTCACTCTTTATGAGTCAAAGTAATGCACACTGCATATACATGTCCGTTATTATATCCGAATTAAGAGCACAAGCATCTATAATAACAGAGGTGTTTGTTCTCTTATGTAGTCAGTACAAAGAGAACAACCTCAAGTGGTCCTGTTCAATACACACAAAGTGTACTAGTGTAAACCTATAGTCAAGATAGACTAATACCAGATTACACTACAACCTTTCCAATAGATTGTCCAAGTCCATCTAGGTTGTGAACTATTTATATACTCCATAGGAAACTGATAATATGATCTTCTGTCTGACACCACACACCATATTATCTACAATATAGAATATCAGACATTTGCATTAACACTTGTAACAAATACAATATGCAAATATTTGCCCATATGATTCTCATTCAAAATTTAAGAAAATAAGGTTACTACAAAAGTGATGCTTTTAGTATATAACCCTAACACATATACCACTATACATGTATATATATGGTCAATTAGCCCAAAACTATTTATATGAATATAATGAAAATATTTCTAAAGCCCATGGGCTTTGGCCCAAACTAAAAAGCCCAAAACTTATATTTTCTAAGGCCCAAAATTATATAAATAATTTTTAGAAAAATTACTTATATATGTTTGATAACAGCATTAGAAATAATAATAAAGGTTAATAACTAATAAAATTGTAATACTATACATTTATTATCCTATACTTACTATAGTGTATATTATTGTGAGCTTACTTTATTACTGTTCTTCAATAGAACAACTGTCCTCCTCTCAAATGGACTACTGACTTAGTAATGACTACAAAAATAAAACAAAACTAACCCACTTTTACTTATACCAAGACATTGAGAGAGAAGAATTAAAGAGGGGAGAGTTCACTACAAGAGAGAGAGAGAAGTGGCTCTCGGCACCGAAGAGGCGAGGAGTCTGGCGGAGGCTCACCATGATGCTGCGGTCTTGTGGCATGAGGAGGTCGCGGCTAGAGAGGGTGCACACGACGGCACCCAGGAGTGGGTCTACAGGGTACGGTCTGTCACCAGGTCGATCTCATCGGCTCCCGATCATATGGCACGGTAGAAATTGGATGCTATGGGCCGGGCTTGGCCGAATTTGGATGATTTGGAGGGATGATGAGCGGCGGTCGCAGACACTGCTCCGTAAAAAAGGAGATCGGCGGACAAGCAACGACGGCGCTCGACACGGCAAGTGTCGGCGATGAAGGGCTTGCCGAGCACAACAGCGGTGGGGCTTGACGAGCGGAGGGGACTCGACAGCGAGGAAGTCGCCGGCGCACGCGCGGCTTGGGACGAAGTGGTTTCTTGTTGGCGGTGGTGGTATGATTTGGGGGTGTCGAGGTGTAGACGCTGATGATGGTCGAGGGTGGTGGAGGGCTGGCTCCAATAGCTGGGCAGTGGTGGGAATGACTACGGTCGAACGCGATCGTGATTGTCGACGAGGTATGGATGTTGTTTATTTTTGGGTTATGATGGTGATGTCGTCGGTGGTGTAGTAGAACGAGGAGTTGAGGGATGAGAACGATGTGGTGGTAGCGGTGGTTAGTGATGGGAGGTCGCCGTGAGTCGGCGGCCAGGACCTGGCAGTGAGGAACTCATCATAGCGGTAAGGACAGGACTCGACAAGACGGGTCAGGGGTCGAGTCCTGTGATGTCGCCAGGGGTTTTCGGGTTGGACGGAGACGGACTTTGTGATATGGGAGAGCCATGGTGGGGGCTGCGATGAAGTAAGGGTGATGGATGCAGGGAGCGTGTATGGCCGGGCAAGGCTACTGGTATGGCAGTGGCCGTGGGGGATGATGCTCGCACAGAGGTCTGGTGTTTGTCGATAGTTGTGTTGGGGAAGGGCAATGTAAATGTAATGGAATAATAGAAGGAAAAGAGTGGACACAGACATGGTACATGATTTGATGTGATTGATGTGTTGTTGGTGTTGGAGGAGAAGGTAGAAGAGAGTTTCTCCTTATTTTGGGGGGTTTACTCTTCTAGTTGGATAAGAACTACAAGTCCTAATAGATAAGTCTCTTCCTTTATTTAGAATCAAATAAATGTTTTAAAATAACCTCATTTAATCAAATCCACTAATAGATAATGATATAAATTTGAATCAATATCAAGTTTAAAATAATTCAATCTTATCGAAATCTACTAGTAGATAAATATACTAATTTAAATAATCATCTAAAAGCTTAAATCATATAGATTCAAAATAAGAGAAAATAATTTTATATCGTATGCATTTAACTAAGTAAAATAAGTGATTATTATAAAAAATATTTTGATATGATTTTGATATTTATCAAACAATTTAAATCGTATACATTGATATCTAAATCACATAATTAATTACTACAAAAATTTAAATAACATTCTATCTAATTTCAAATAAATCCTCATCCTAGTAATGATATTATCAAATTAATTTTAATATATATTTATTTATAAATCCAAAACTTAATACTTTGATAAAATCTTTATTGATTTCAAAATTACTTATGATTTTCAAATCCCTTTTGGAAACCAACTTCAATAAAATCCGAAATACTAACCATCGTCATTCATAGTTCCTACAATATCCTTTAACAAATTAAATTAGCACTTCTCAAAATATTTAATTTAAAAACTCGTTTTTGATATAAAGAATTAATCAAAATATCCTTTAAACACGATAATAAAAAGAAATTAAAAAAATTGGGAAGAGGGGTTACAAGACTAGAGAGTGTGTGTGTATATCGGATATATATGTGTGACATATAGATATATAAGTGTAGGTATACACATAGTCACATGTGTATATACTATAGTGTGTTTGTGTATACTTGTGAGTGCCTATATATAGAGAGAGTATAGCTAGGAGTGTGTGTTACGACCCGCTCCCGCTTTTGGGATACGAGTGCGTGAGCTAGCCCAGCCTACACCGCAGCATCGACAGTAGTACATTGTCCATGATAATAATGGTCCACAACAAGTACACAGTTCACATGTATCATCCGCAACTAAGTCATGACAAATAGATTAAACTGAAAGTCTCAATAAATAATGTAAAGAAAGATCCACAACAACTCAAATTAGTCTCGGGAACAAACCAGCTAAAATAAATATAAAACAACTAGAACTAAAGTCCGCTAAGCTCACTAGCTAAGAATAACACGAAAGAGCATAAGGAGAAATATGCTACTCCGCATCAGAAGAAGCAATCGGCACATTGGTAACGTTAGTATCACCAAGACACGCACGATAAATCTCTGGGCAAACCACGTCGTCTAAAGCTAAAAAATACTTATCCAGTCAGGATTGGAGCAAGATCACCATAAACTACATTACACAATATAATATATAAGTACGCAGAATAGCAATAAGGAAAGGATGAATATAATATGATACAAAAGTGACCATTATATCTTCGAAAACAGTTTGAAAGTACAATTATGACATGGAACAGTTGAAGGTATAATTAAGACACGAAGACAATATAAGAGAACGACGAATATAAGACAAACCACTGGACAACATGTCAACACGAATCAAGTCACATGTACTGTGTGTTTTAGAATATAAGTGTTCCGCATGTGGACGGGTTAGGACATCTGGTAGTCGGTACGTGTGGTGTAACAACTGCTACTAACATTGACATTGGGGAAACTTGTATATTGCATGGACCACATGCATACTAGTTGTATTCCCCCTCCTGACTCTCTCACAATTAAACATGATCACTTTAATATTAGCTTTGAAATTAAACATTAAACATTGAACATTAAACATTGAACGAAAGCAATAACTGAACATGTATGGTTATGGTAACAATTATAACTCTCGTGCACCAATGGTATAAAAGATAAGACTAAAAGTTTTAAGGAAAAGAATAGCATGCAGCATAAAATAAAGGCCACATAGGTCACAATGATACTTGTCTTGCTCCGCTAGATGATGAAGTCAAAACTTAAGACGTCATAGACCAATGTACCTCGTCACATAAATAATCATAAGTAAGACAATGAAAATCTCACTCTAAAAACCCTAGAAAGTGGCTAACGGTTTAACATAACTAATCCTATTTAACTAGAATAAATCATCTAAAATCTAATTTAATCTAATATAATTTTAAAATAAAAGTTAAACACAACTTTTTGGCCCGGGAGAGTCACAATTTCCAATTAAGGACTGTAGCACGCAAATCGAGAGACATCATTGACTAAGTAGTCAAACGACACAAACTCCATGATGTGGGCATGCATCCAAGTAGATTTCAGTATCACAAATACACTGGAATCGACCGTGCCACAAAATCACGATCTGGTCAAAAGATATCGCCATTATGGCTAATCGTGACCAAATCGATGATATATTAAAAAACTAAGTTCTATGAATTAATAAAAATACTAGATGAACGTATTAATTTCTGAGAAAAATTGTCACTACCACTTTTCTAGATTTGGGGTATTTTAGTAATTGTGTGATATTTTGAATTTTGATTATTTTATTTTTAATTTGATTGGTGTTATAGTTTTGGTTGGTGCCCTAGCTATTAGCAGTTGGTTTAACCATAGTTAACCTTGATTAGAAGACTAACCATGTGATTAGAGACTTAATTAGCTAATTAGAATTTAAGTTAGAGCTTAGTCCTAATTAGGAAACAATTTAAGTTATTTTTAGGCTATTTAATATATAGCCTTTTGGCCTTTTTGCTAATGGGCTCCTTTCTGACTTTAGTTGTATTGTGGCCCATCCTATACCCTAACCCTAGAAGCACCCCTAGACGGCCACAACAGCAGCTCCCCATATATGTGTTATAGTATAGTAGCCGTCAAGCTTTCTCAAAACCCTAGAAATTCCCTTTCCCTTCCAATAGCCTATTTTCCTCAATTCTTATCTAAATCAGACCAAACAAAGTACGTTGCAATCCTTAGGAGGAGAGGAACTTATTGGAGACTTGCTAGCAAGGAATGGGAGGCTTTGGACTGGAGGAAATCGGCATTGGGACGTTTGGAGGCTCGTTTCCTTGAGATATTGTCTCTCAATAGGTAAACCACTCTAAACCCTTGTAAATTCTACATTTTCCTCATAGATGCATCCATCTAGGTGTCCCAGACCTGTAGATGTAGTTTGGTAGGATTTTGTATCTGTTTGGTAGGCATGTCGGACGCGTGTCGATGTATTGGAACATATGTTCGATGAAATACCTCTTAGAATCGAAAGTTCTTATTTTTTGATTCTATTTTTGTAGCTCCCCTTTCCGAAAATTTTGAAAATATTTTTATTATTTTATTTATTTGATTTAAATGGTGATTTTAAATTTGTTTTATATTTAGTTAATTATTACGGTAGATAATTTTAGCCATGGTTGAGATTTGGAGTACAAGGTGAATAGGAATCATGGCACGGATAGTGCAGTGGCGTACTTTGACTAGGGATTAGCCATGGTAGGGGAATGCCGAACCATAGGAGTGTCCTAACTAGGAAAACCAGGCCAAGTTATAGCGGGACCATTATAAATAAGTTATTAATTATTATTAGACTTATTGACTTTGCAGGAACCCGGTTGAACCAACTTAGCCCGAACTGTTCCGAACCGAATACAAGCCCATGAGATGTTGCAGTGTGACCAAAGACGTCAGTGTAGACGCATATTGTATTGGTATTTTACCTTGGTAATTTTGGAGACAATTCTAGGAACAATTGCTATATATATATATATATATATATATATATATATATATATTATATATATATATATATATATATATATATATATATATATAAAATAAAAAAAAATATATATATATATATATATATAAAAATATATATATATATTTTATATATATATATATATATATATATATATATATATATATATATATAAAATATATATATATATATATATATATATATATATATATAAAAAAAAATATATATATATATATATATATATATAATATTATATGTGCTTGTTATTAGAAATAATATTTTATTTTATAATATAGTAAATATTTCTCCTTAACAAATATGTTGGATTCTATGGAAATTATCTAGGTTATATATAAATATAGAAGTGTATATACGATATGTGGAAAATTAGGCTTTTATTTATATATAAAATATTATTGTATTTTTTTGTGAATTTTTGGTATATAAAATTAATTATCGGATTTCAAATATCAATTATATTTAATATTTATTTCTCGTATTTGTATTTATGGTATCTATGGTATATGTGTATATATCGTTATATATATATATATATATATATATATATATATATATATATATATATATATATATATATATATATATATATATATATGTATATATATATATATATATATATATATATATAGTGTATATATCATTATATATGTATATATAGATATATATATATATATATATATACATACATAAAATATATATACATAATATATATATATATATATATTTTTTTTTTTTTTTTTTTTTTTTTTTTTTATATATATATATATATATATATATATATATATAAAATATATATATATATATATATATATATATATATATATATATATATATATATATATATATACATACATAGATATACCTATGTATATATATACTTAAATTGTATTCAGGGAATAAATATATATATATGTTAGGCTAAATATTAAAGGTCAACACGGTGGACCCAAGCCACATAATCAACCAATCCTGAGCACCAAGTGTTTGAAGAAGTGTCCCCGAGGAGTTTGATACTCTATTGTATCATAATCGGACACAGGGATGTTTATATCAGACACGACTGACATTCCTTGATCGAGAGTACAGTTTGAATCATCACAGGTATGACTGATCGATTCCTTTCTCTTTTGATATGGGTTCTAGAGCTGTGTCAACAACTATGTATCAATTGAGTCATGTGTCCATATTGACACATACTTTTTCCATGTTTTGGTCGAGTCAGAGATCGTGTCGACTCTTCTCGGTGTGATGTCTAATGGCACTGGAACATTTAGTTACAGTGGGAAGGAGTTCGAATTTAAATGATCGTTGGACACAAGGACTCATACCTAGGTATTGGTTAAGGCGGTCTCATGGGCTGGGAGTGTGAATTTTGATATTAATAATGTTGTTGTTTATTGTAATGGGCCATAGTGGATGGACTCTGCTATTAATGTTGAGCTTTGGCCCAACTTGTATAAAGAAAGACTGTTTTAGTTTATTAGTAAAATTTAGATTGGTTGCAATCGGTTAGCAACTATCTAGCCCGCTCATTTTTTTTCCAAGTTGGGAGTTGGCCGCCGGCTTCACAGAACAAATCCCAGCTTGACCTAATCCCCTGAGACAGAGCCCACATCAGCCCGGCCCAACGTCCAAAGGAAAGAAGAGAGTAGTAGCAATCCCGAGCCCCAAGTTCGTTTATAACCGAACGTTCAGTGATCTAGAGTTTTTTAAACCCGAAAACCCTAATCACGTGATCACCCCACGCTCCCCTGCGCGGACCAGGTCACGCGCGCGTCGTCGTGGATGGCCGTCGGCCAACCACACAAGGTGGTGAGGTCGACAGCAAGGCCGCGCGCGCAAAACAGAGGACAACGGCAGCAGCAGGAGTGTGAGCAGCCGACTTTGCGATAACTTCTCCTCCGCTCAGTCGACCAATGGTCGAACCGTCTTCGCAGGTTTGTCAACAACCTTACCCTCTGTTTTTCCCTTCAAATAGATTCCATCGTCATGCGCTAGATTCTTCGAAAATTCGATCCAAAGATCGAGAAAAATCTCGAAATTCGGAATGTAGAGACTGTCCCAAAGTCCCCAGTTTGAGTCCCGATTTCTTGTAAAATAGTGATCGATTTCAAAATCCTTTTGAAGGCAATTACTGACAACACGTAGGGCTTCGAATCCCTTTTTACGGAATTTGATTTCATCGACTACGTGCCGAGAAATCGGATTCTGAAGTTTTCCAAAAACCTGTTTTAAAAACTAGAAAATTGTTCCACGCGACGTGCGTCCTGCCATTCTGGGCGACGTGGTCGCGCACCATAAGTATCGAAAAGTGCGTAACAGTTTCGTGGTCGTGTGGGCTTTGGCGGAATTCAAATTGGTCGCGTGTGCGCGACGAATTTGATGCGTATCCGTCGAAATTCACCGTATCGTGCACTTTACAAATTTCTCAATTACTTTATGCACGCTCGTCAGATCGAGACAAAACTTGCGCCATCAGGATCGTATCATTTTTTGGTCCTGTATGCCAAGTTTGGTTCGATTCTGAGACAGTTGATAAAATCACTGTTTTGCGGGCCCCACGGTTCCACTCAACGGGCAATTTTGTGCACGGCCCACCGGAATCCAACTCTGGACATACGATTGGGTTCGTATCGGAAAATCGAATCCGTAAACATATAGTTTGACGACTTTAGAGACCATTGACTCTGACACGCTTTTTGGTACAAAGTGGGTCCAATGGCGGACATCGTTTTTGCTCGAAATTACCGTTTTGTCCCTGTGTCCATAATTGGACTTAAGGACAGAAAATCCTAGCTAATTTGACTATTCTGAGAATGTTGGTACTGTTTATTTCAGCATCTGGAGACTTGTACATGTGTTGACTGATTGTGGCTCATTGAGTGGTATATTATTATTGGTTTCACCAGCTAAGGACCTCAGGCAAGTACACTTTCTGATTGCTTTCTGATTCATAGTAGTGTTTTTATTTCATGTCTATACATACATCTTGCTGCTTGTTGACACGCTCGTCACACAGAGTAGTCGGGAGGGGAAATATTTTAGTAGACATGTGGACTACCCAAAAATATCCCCAAAATGTCTATTCTTGAACGATAGCCGCTGCACACGACACATGCAGTGTGTCGGATTTTACCCCCTATCCATTCACATATCAAAAGGATATTTCATACCACCTAGATAGATGTCTAGATGTCTTTTATTAGTTTTTCCTTATTTTCTTCTCTATCGTGCTATGTCATCAGTTATTTACCAGTTTTGATATCCCATATGCTATTTTCATGTCTTGTTAATTCTATTCTGTTTTTGCATTGTCGTCGGTTTGTGTACTTGTTCCATTCCTGACTGGAAACCAACATTTTTTAAGTTTAGCTGCTATCACTCTTAGCACTGGGGAAGACTTGGGTATGCTGAAGACAACCTCGAAATAGATAGCAGTTGTAATATTTCATTAATTGTAAAATCTTGTAATTCCTTTAAATGTAAATGTTGTAATAAATTTAGAAATGTGAATGAGCAACAATTGTGATATTATGAGCATTTATTTCTTGCGGTCTTGACAGCGTTCTACCGCCGACGCTGCGGCGTAGGCTGGCTTGGACACGTCTCGTATCCGAAAAAGTGGGTACGGGTCGTGACAAGTTTTTGTGGTGGCCCACGCAGGTCAGTCTTCGCAAATTATTATGAACTCGTGATGGTATGTTAGTCGTACTACTGCGAGCCTGCGCCCAGGAAATGCTCATTCACAATTAGGATTAAAATGATTTAAGAGAATGACTAGGACTAGGAGTCCCTTGTTTAAATTGACCGGTTGGGTAGCTAAGGTTGTTAAATAGGCCATACAATTTAGAATTATTAAATTTAGATTGCTTGCTAGAACCCTGTAGGTATACTCTTACTTTGATATGACAATATGACCCATACAGATATGCTATTCACTTGGTAAGTTAGGCTTACCTATAATTAAGGCTTTGATCTTGACGAACTGTTTAATTTCCTTTTGCTTTATTAGATATAAATCTTATAGCGTAAATTAGAATTGCCTGTCTAAATTCTCTTTTGCTGTAAGGATTTAGTTTATAATTTCTGATTCTGCAATTCGTGTGCGAATCTCAAGGTATATTGATTTGAGATTTTCCCCCAACCATAGAAATACATATAAAATAAATACTAGAATGTTTGTATCTCTTTTGTCTTTAGTTATTTCCTCCATATTAACTCTTTTATTTTAAATGTTATGACTGATCGGACAAATACCTAAGCTTTATTCTTAGTCAACTTGTTTGGGTCTCTAGAAGCTCATAAATTTTTTACGGATATAGTTAAACGAGTATTAGTTAACTAATAATAGTTAGACAGCAGCGCACTGTCATCAATTAACTGAGAGTGGAGATGTGGGTTTACTGCAGCCAGCAGCGCACTGGCGAGGCACAACCCATAGAAATGAAACCATTTTGAGGATCATAGGTTATTGAACGTTACTAAAACTATGTCGTAGTTGACCTCTTAGATCTTAGATACCTTTGTGCCAATATAAGGTGGAGTACCTGATAGCTTATTACACATAAATCACGGAACTAAGGGTTTATCACAGCCAGATTATATGGGCGAGGCATAATTCTCGGTAAAATGATTTCAGACATGATTATAAGTTTAGGATACTGTAAAGAATAGAAAAATGCCATGTATGTCCCCTAAGATCCAAAACCAATACTAGTGGAAGCTCTATAAGTCGGTAGCATGTCTCTCAATTTAGCATTATGTGATCCTTGTGATCTATTAACAAGGTAGGTGACTGACCAAGGCCTTATAGATAGGAAGGTAGTGGGATGACTGTATAGGCAAGAACACCAGGTAAGGAATTGGTTCTCTCAAAACTCGAACCAATTGTACCTCATTTCAACAATCTTGCATATTTATATTTCGACTCTCTTGACCAAAGTGCTATTACAGCCTAGTTTATGCAAGCTTGCTCTTTTATCGAGCTTGATTCAAGACATGTATTTATTGGGGACGCCCGCTAACATATTGTCTAATCAAAATCATTGTATTACGGTCTGATCAACCATGATGCATTTGGTTCACTTTCTATTTAATTATCCTACGTGGATTGAAATATAGATGTCTCTAGGGTCTCATCCGCGACTGCTTTGACAATTCCTCTTGAATTAAACATTCGCCCTTGAATCATGTAATTGTGTTCAGTGGCATCTCTCTTGAACTCCTTATTGTTTTCGTCTTCACTGATTGGAAAGATGAAAGCTCGTAATTGATAGATAGATATAGAGTATTCCCATGGCTATGAAAGTTGTATATGCAAGTGTAGCTACCATCGGCCAGCCCTGTGACAGGAACCTTGCCACCATATTCTAGCCTCTAAGGTGGGTAGAATATAAGCCTTCTAAAATTTTAGGATATACAAGGATTACAGAGTGATTAGAATAACATCCACTAGGATGATAATTGGTGCCCCGCAGACTCCCACTTAGATTATTTTGTGTCCCCGGCCGTGCCATTAATATTCGGAGCACGAGACCAGCTATTATCTTCCGACAAATTTCATATGCAAGATCTAGACGAGTCCACCTTCATCCAGGTATATCATGTCCCACTTAAACCCGTCCCCTTGTACTCTATTTTTGAGGTACGACTTTCAGGACAAAAAGATTAGCTATAACCTTTACCATAATGCTGGTACATTTTTCGACTTCCACTAGAGCCTCAACCTTGACTCAATTCCTTCGACCCAATACGTGGTAGTGATCTACTTGAAGCCTACTACGCACGTGCCACTAGTGTGCCACTTGATTGAGACCCTAAGTGCTACTTAAACACAAAAGTCACTAAAAGCACATTTTGGACTTTAGGAATCTAGCTAACCAACCTGACTAACAACTAGCTCAACCACTTGGAAGGAACCCTATTCTAGGTTACCCTAACCTAGTAGAAATAGTTTTATCATTGGAATCTTTTCCAGTCCATATGAGATTGAAATCCAAGATTCATCCAGCCAACTATTGATATTCAATCCAGGAACCCATTAAGACCACAATATTGATTTCTCAAATTTAGACCTATTGCGGAATGTTGTATAGAACTCCGAGAACATAATTTCGGTATTGCACGGATTGCAAGCCCCTCTAAGAAATAAGTGTTCTTGATTTAGCAAGTGACTGGACTAGAGTAGCCAATATAGCAAATAAGGCATTGGTTCGTAAACGTTCTTTCTGCCTACATCATTGGATACCTTCTACCGCTTTGGGAGCTTCATATTCGCTCTTGATTATTTTCTTATCTTCACGCCTTTCCTATTGTAGAGTGACGAATGGTCATACTATTCAGAGTTTATCAATATATTTCTTAGCCACTGGTGTAAATTTGTGCTTGTTAAATTTTGGGTTGCTTGATAGATACGAGATGATTATAGATACCATATGTCTTAGATATCCCTGGTAGAATTATTAGCCACTAGTTAGAAGGTTATAATATTTTAGTGACCATGTTTTAAGGAGTAGTGTGACCAAAGGTGGGTAGAAGTCCTCGGGGTTTCGTAGTTACAAAATGATCAGGAGGAGGATATAAAATATTTTGAATTTGAGGAGATTAAGGTAATAGTAGACTTTGATTTTGAGGAATAGTTACGAGTTAGAATTTTGAGGACGAAATTATTTTTAAGGTGGGTAGATTTGTAGCTCCCCTTCCCGAAAATTTTGAAAATATTTTTATTATTTTATTTATTTGATTTAAATGGTGATTTTAAATTTGTTTTATATTTAGTTAATTATTACGGTAGATGATTTTAGCCATGGTTGAGATTTGGAGTACAAGGTGAATAGGAATCATGGCACGGATATTGCAGTGGCGTGCTTTGACTAGTGATTAGCCATGGTAGGGGAATGCCGAGCCATATGAGTGTCCTAACTAGGAAAACCAGGCCAAGTTATAGTGTGGCTATTATAAATAAGTTATTAATTATTATTAGATTTATTGACTTTGCAGGAACTCGGTTGAACCAACTTGGCCCGAACTGTTTCGAACCGAATACAAGCCCATGAGGTGTTGCAGTATGACCAAAGACGTCAGTGTAGACGCATATTGTATTGGTATTTTACCTTGGTAATTTTGGAGACAATTCTAGGAACAATTGCTATATATATATATAATATATTATATGTGCTTGTTATTAGAAATAATATTTTATTTAATAATATAGTAAATATTTCTCCTTAACAAATATGTTGGATTCTATGGAAATTATCTAGGTTATATATAAATATAGAAGTGTATATACGGTATGTGGAAAATTAGGCTTTTATTTATATATAAAATATCATTGTATTTATTAGTGAATTTTTGGTATATAAAATTAATTATCGGATTTCAAATATCAATTATATTTAATATTTATTTCTCGTATTTGTATTTATGGTATCTATGGTATATGTGTATATATCGTTATATATATATATATATATATATATATATATATATATATATATATATATATAGTGTATATATCATTATATATGTATATATAGATATATATATATACATAGATATACCTATGTATATATATACTTAAATTGTATTCAGGGAATAAATATATATATGTTAGGCTAAATAGTAAAGGTCAACACGGTGGACCCAAGCCACATAATCAACCAAGCATGAGCACCAAGTGTTTGAAGAAGTGTCCCCGAGGAGTTTGATACTCTATTGTATCATAATCGGACACATGGATGTTTATATCAGACACGACTGACATTCCTTGATCGAGAGTAAAGTTCGAATCATCACAGGTATGACTGATCGATTCCTTTCTCTTTTGATATGGGTTCCATAGCTGTGTCAACAACTATGTATCAATTGAGTCCTGTGTCCAGATTGACACATACTTTTTCTATGTTTTGTCGAGTCAGAGATCGTGTCGACTCTTCTCGGTGTGATGTCTAATGGCACTGGAACATTTAGCTACAGTAGAAAGGAGTTCGAATTTAAATGATCGTTGGACACAAGGACTCAGACCTAGGTATTGGTTAAGGCGGTCTCATGGGCTGGGAGTGTGAATTTTGATATTAATAATGTTGTTGTTTATTGTAATGGGCCATAGTGGATGGACTCTGCTATTAATGTTGAGCTTTGGCCCAACTTGTATAAAGAAAGACTGTTTTAGTTTATTAGTAAAATTTAAATTGGTTGCAATCGGTTAGCAACTATCTAGCCCGCTCGTTTTTTTTTTCAAGTTGGGAGTTGGCCGCCGGCTTCACAGAACAAATCCCAACTTGACCTAATCCTCTGAGACAGAGCCCACATCAGCCCGGCCCAACGTCCAAAGGAAAGAAGAGAGTAGTAGCAATCCCGAGCCCCAAGTTCGTTTATAACCGAACGTTCAGTGATCGAGAGTTTCTTAAACCTGAAAACCCTAATCATGCGATCACCCCACGCTCCCCTGTGTGGACCAGGTCGCGCGCGTGCCGTCGTGGATGGCCGCTGGCCAACCACACGAGGTGGCGAGATCGACAGCAAGGCCGCGCACGCAAAACAGAGGACAACGGCAGCAGCAGGAGTGCGAGGAGCCGACTTCGCGATAACTTCTCCTCGCGCTCAGTCGACCAATGGTCGAACCGTCTTCGCAGGTTTGTCGACAACCTTACCCTCTGTTTTTCCCTTCAAATAGATTCCATCGTCATGCTCTAGATTCTTCGAAAATTCGATCCAAAGATCGAGAAAAATCTCAAAATTCGGAATATAGAGACTGTCCCAAAGTCTCCAGTTTGAGTCCCGATTTCTTGCAAAATAGTGATCAATTTTGAAATCCTTTTGAAGGCAATTACTGACAACACGTAGGGCTTCGAATCCCTTTTTACGGAATTTGATTTCATCGACTACGTGCCGAGAAATCGGATTCCGAAGTTTCCCAAAAACCTGTTTTAAAAACTAGAAAATTATTCCACGCGACGTGCGTCCCGCCATTCCGGGCGACGTGGTCGCGTACCATAAGTATCGAAAGGTGCGTAACAGCTTCGTGGTCGTGTAGGCTTTTGCAGAATTCAAATTGGTCGCGTGTGCGCGATAAATTTGATGCGTATCCGTTAAAATTTACCGTATCGTGCACTTTACAAATTTTTCAATTACTTTGTGCACGCTCATCAGATCGAGACGAAACTTACGCCATCAGGACGGTATCGTTTTTTTGGTCCTGTATGCCAAGTTTGGTCCGATTCTGAGACAGTTGATAAAATTACCGTTTTGCAGGCCCCACGGTTCTACTCAACGGGCGATTTTGTGCACGGCCCTCCGGAATCCAACTCTGGACACACGATTGGGTTTGTATCGGAAAACCGGATCCGTAGACATGTAGTTTGATGACTTTAGAGACCATTGACTCTGACACGCTTTTCGGTGCAAAGTGGGTCCAACGGCGAACAACGTTTTTGCCCGAAATTACCGTTTTGCCCCTGTGTCCAGAATTGGACTTAAGGACAGGCAACTATTCTGAGAACGTTGGTACTATTTATTTCAGCATCTGGAGACTTCTACATGTGTTGACTGATTGTGGCTCATTGAGTGGTATATTATTATTGGTTTCACCAGCTAAGGACCTCAGGCAAGTGCACTTTCTGATTGCTTTCCGATTCATAGTAGTATTGTCACTCCCCGTTCCCAGAATACGTATTTTTATATACATGTACAACTCATGTGTTTTATTTAGTATTTATCATGTAGTATCTTGCATTTAAATTCCTCTAGTTCATGTTAATTAATTATCTGCTCTTTAAATTTTCATGTTAATTTTATTTCTGTAATTTTATTTCTGCAATTATATTTCGGCAATTTTATTACCTGCATTTTATTTGCAGCTTTAGTGTATTGGGTTTCGGTTTGCTGGATCCCCTTAAACCCGGCCCAACACCCCACCTACCACCACCCTTCCTATTTAAAGCTTACATCTCTTTCTCTCTCCTCATTATTTCATTCTCACCATTACTTCTTCTTCTTCCTCTCATTACTCCCCACAACCTACCAGCAGCAGGAGAAGGCAAGTGCAATCTTGCTTCTTGCTTGGAGAACCATTTTTGTGGTTCATTTCCCTTCCTCTCATGATTCTGAGAGAGATTAGTTCTTAACGTTTTTGATTTCTGTGGCTGGTTTCTCCTAGATCTAATTTGTTATATTCTCGGTTGTCATGGGTTTTTGATCTCCCAACTTTGCGTGTATTTTCTCTGGCACTGGATCAAGGCTCCATGGGACTTGGAGTTTGGGAGATGTTTCACGCACACGTTCTTACGTGCTCGCGTAAACATCAGCCCAGTCACGCACACGTCTTTACATGTTTGCGTGTATTTTTAGTCACGCTCATGTCTTTACATGCGTGCGTAACTTTTGAGTTACGTTCACACTGTGTGTGTCTGCGTAACTTTTTAGTTACGTTCACACTGTGTGTGTGTGCGTGTATTTTAGTCACGCTCACTCTGTGCGTGCGTGTATTTTTAGTCACGCACACATCCACGAGTCTGCGTGTATTTTTAGTCACGCACACTTCCATGAGTGAGTGGATTTTTAGTCACGCTCTCTTGTGCGTGCGTGGATTTTCCCTTCACGCTCACGTTGTGCTTGCTTGAGTGACTTTTTACGCTCACGCTCGCCAGCGTGTATTACTTTTCATGCTCACTGTTCACGCCCATTTTCCACGCTCACCCCAGCTAGACTTAGCGTGACTTGTTGGTCTTAAGCATAGACTTCTTGCGTGACTTCCTGACCTGGGTGTTTTTATTTATTCCTCAACATATTCATTTAATGATGGCATGATAATTCTTCTATTATATCCTTACGGCTTTTTGCGTGAATTTCTTGATAAATCATGATATGTTAAATTTGTTAAAATGGATTGTTATGTAAAATGCGCCTTGTGTCCTGATTGATCCATGGATACCCAGTATGACTAGAACTTGACCTCGAGAGTTATAGACTCGACCCTATTTGATGATAAATGACTTTCATGCCTTGTCACCATTAATGACGATGGTTATTTGACTAATTGAACATGCGTTCCTAGTTGGAACTAAGAGACTGGCTAGTCGTCTTATTAAAATGAATGAATGAGACACGTTCATGTTATGAACTATTGCAAATAGACTGGCTGATCCCGAAATATTGACATACATGCACATACAGGCTTCAATCTATTTATTTATTTATTTATCTATTTATTTATTTTCTACAAAAGAAGCATGTGTATCTTATGGTCAAGGCATGATTACCGTGGTTAGATTTGATTGTTGCATTACGCTATATAAGACCTGCAACCTAACCGCACTGGTATCGTTGTAGAGTTGTACATATCGTACCCCGTATGAAAGTACTCATTTGAATGACCATGATCCACGGTATGGGATTTCACTCAACGTAGGGACTATTAAGTTAAATAAAATAATGATTGCATGGAGAGAATGGATTCCCGAGTTCTTACATGGCAGCCCCCTTGGGACGAATAGTACCCGACAGGCCGGCTAGTTCCTACAGATACTGTAAATCTGCCACACGGGCAGGGAACAGTATCTACTTTTATTATTATTGTATATTATATATTGACGGGCGTCCTGCTAGGACTCGTCTAATTCATGCATGGCGCACATGATTGACTGGATAGACTAGCCTTGCTCGCACATAGTAAGAACTGAGGAACCTTTATTGCATAATTCCAGGATAACTTGGGACTCATAATAGCAAGCCGTAGGAATTGATTGGCCGTTAAAGATGATTTGTTTGTGTACTGTACTACTCTGTTACCTAACTGGGATGATCAGAATGTCAGGACATGATGGGCCAACTTCTGTCCTTGTTTGGTTGGGAGGTTGGTTCGAAGTGTCGTGATATGATGTGAATCCTAGTAGCAAGCAGAGATCTATTATTATATTCTTTTACTTACTGGTTTATGTCCTTCATATCGTCCTTCCTTGTGGTACTTGCTATTAGAGGTTTAACCTCTCTGGTTTTGCATGGCCAGATTTAGAGCCGGTTCCCGAGGATCCAGCGTACTTCTACCTCCAAGATGGTCAATACTAGGAGAATGATCGCAGGAGGACTCGAGTGGGTTCCTTACTTCACCGCTCGTTTTGTTATTTATCTTTATACTTAGCCGTTTGGCACCGACATGTTAGTCGGATTGTCTTGTACTTACTTTTACATAATTGTAATTAAGTCAGACTGCAGCTGATAACAATTGTGGATACTTGCTATACCATCTGGCTATGTTTTGTAAAGCCAGATCTCAAGGATATTTTGACTAAGCGTTTGGGACGCCATACTGCTTTATCTTACATGTTCTCTATTTATGCTTCTTGATTGAATGATTGAGACAATAGATGTGAAATGACCATAGTAAGACCTTTATGTAGTATGCACCCCCTCCTCTGGTTAGACAGCATTGATCGTATTATACGGTATTCATCTACCTGTAATACGTAGCTGGCTGAGTTATTCCCCCGCTCTCCAGTATTCTGGTCCTGGGGCGTGACATGGTTTTAGTGGTGGCCCATGCAGGTCTGATTTCAGACTTGTGGGGTGTTTTGATTTATAGGATGTCTCAATCACACATGTTTCCCCTTGATCTCCTGATTTGTTATTCTCAACTCTTGCTTGACATTCCGGTATCCTTTGACTTCATTGATCCTTCATGTCCGGTCGTTTGATTGTTCTCTTGTCCCTTTTCTTAGGGGTACTTCGTCCGCAGCGGTCAGAGCTGGGCAGCAACAACAAAGGCAACAAGGACAACCTGACCAGGATGGTCAGCAACCAGGGCCAGTCTCACCTCAGGAGGCTATCCAGGAAAAAGTGATAGTAGAACCAGCGGTTGGACCGCAGTATCCAGATATTCCAGACCCACCCATAGTTCCACCTACCCCTGTGGAAGTGGACACACCAGCCCTTCTGGAGATCATGAGAGGAATGATGGCTGCTCAGCAACATCAGATGTTGGCCCAGCAGTGCATGCACACTCAGCTACAAGAGCAGAATGTGTTGCTCAACCAAGGATTGCAGACGGCTTTAGAAAGAGGAGTGAGGGCTGATTCAGGAGCATCAGCCAGGTTTTGCAAGTACAACCCCCATCGTTTCGAGGGCACGGAGGATGCCATTTCAACGGATGTATGGCTTAAGGATATGGAGGCTATTCTGACAGCAGCTAAGGTACCGGCAGAAGAACGTGTAGATCTAGTGAAGTTGTTACTTCAGGATCTCGCACGTGATTGGTGGGAATCAGAGGAAGTGGGCATCAGACGTCCTGTGGCTTGGGACGATTTCACTGCAAGATTCAAGACCAAGTACTATGGAGTTGTGGCACAGTTTAAGCTACAACAGAAATTTATCAACCTCAGGCAGGCCGGCAAGACTGTAGATGCTTATGCAGCGGAGTTCTACAGATTGAGTAGATTTGCCCCAGAGATGGTAGCAATGGAGCGCCAGAGGGCCATGAGGTTTCAGCAAGGGTTTCATCTTGAGCTCTTGTAATTGATAGAAGGGCACAATTACCAAACTTTTGATGAGATATTGACGGCAACTCGAAGGCATGAGCTCACCATTCAGAGGCTTACGACAAGGACTGGGGGTCAGAAGAGATCCCACAGTCAGATTGAAGGAGGAGGGGGAGCAGCGCCCCAAATAACAGCACCATCCGCTGGCATTCGTATCCACGATGTGGCGATACGAGGGTCAGCACCACCCAGGCAGCAGCAGCAACAGCAACAGAGGAAGAACCAACAACCCCCGGCTGGCTACACTTATTGTGGGAAAATAGGACACACTAGAGATGTGTGTCGGATATTGAATGGACTATGTCTGATATGTGGAAATCCAGACCATCGGGTTACCACATGTCCCATGAATTCGAGGTCAGGAGGACCAGGGCAGCAGTTTCCTGCTCTGCCAGCACCAGGGGCAGGCCAGTATCGAGGACCAGCAGTGGCAGTAAGGCCGTTGGCACAGCGTCCGTTAGTACCGCAGGCTCAGATGTTTCGGCAGCAGGGACCGCCGATGCAGCAACACCAGCATAGACCACCCCAGCATCATCAAGGCAGGGGCCAACAGCAGCATCAGGCTAGGCCGCAGCATGGAAATCAGCAAGAAGGTCGAGGGCAGGCATTCACTTTGTCCTTGGAAGAGGCATTGGCATCGGGAGATGTTGTGGCAGGTAACATTCTCGTCGCCTCATATCCCGCAGTAGCATTGTTTGATTCGGGAGCATCCCATTCATTTATATCTGTACGATTTGCGACACGACTAGGAATGGAGTTCGAGGCATTACCAGGGAGGTTGAATATACTCACTGGTAATGGGCTCGTAGGAGTTAGTAGAGTTATTTTAGCATGTAGCGTTGTAGTTTGCGGGCATTCTTTACCTGCCCGGTTGATAGAATTTCCTGTTAGAAATTTTGATATTATCTTAGGCATGGACTGGCTGAAAGACAGTCATACGACAATTAATTATCATAGAGGGAGTGTATCTTTTGATATTCCAGGCATGAAGAGGTTTACCTTAGTCAGATCAGAGGCAACTCAGCAAGAGCAGGGAGTAGTGGCGGCAATGGAAGAAGTTCAGATTCCGAAGGTAGTTGAAGAATTTCTCGACGTATTTCCTGAAGAACTTCCAGGTCTACCACCGGTTAGAGATATTGAGTTCAGTATAGAATTGGCACTAGGAACTAAACAGATATCAGATCGGGTTTACAGAATGGCGAATTCAGAGCAGGCCAAGGTATATCAGCATATAGAGGAACTGAAGGAGAAGAAGTTCATCCAAGCTAGCGTATCACCATGGACAGCACCAATGGTACTTGTGGGAAAGAAGGATGGGTCATCCAGATTATGCATTGACTACAGGAAGCTTAACGCGGCAACAGTGAAGAACAAGTAC
Organism: Iris pallida; assembly: GCA_029216955.1. Taxonomy (NCBI): domain Eukaryota; kingdom Viridiplantae; phylum Streptophyta; class Magnoliopsida; order Asparagales; family Iridaceae; genus Iris; species Iris pallida. Next base: position 2,558,024 of record JANAVB010042617.1, read on the forward strand.
CCATTACCCAGGATCGATGACTTATTGACCAGTTGAGCAAGGCTAGAGTTTTCTCCAAGATAGATCTTCGTTCAGGGTACCATCAGGTGAGGGTTCGGAAGGAAGACATTCCCAAGACAGCATTCAGGTTGAAGTATGGGCATTACGAATTCTTAGTAATGCCATTTGGTTTGACCAATGCTCCAGCAATATTCATGGATTTGATGAATCGTATCTTTATGCCATATTTAGACCAGTTTGTCGTTGTGTTTCTTGACGACATTCTCGTATACTCTGCTAGTGAAGAGGAGCATGAAGACCACCTCAGGAAAGTGTTGCAGGTTCTGAGAGAGAACCAGTTGTATGCCAAGCTCAGCAAGTGTGAGTTTTGGTCGGATCATATTTCATTTTTGGGTCACATCGTATCAGGAGCTGGAGTAGCAGTAGATCCCAAGAAAGTAGAAGCAGTAGAGAGTTGGCCAGTACCCAAGACCGTAGCAGATGTACGGAGTTTCTTGGGGTTGGCAGGGTATTACAGAAGGTTTGTATCAGACTTTACAAGGCTTTCAGCACCCATGACCCGCTTGACCCGGAAGGATGTACCATTCGTTTGGTCGGCAGAATGTCAGGCATCATTCGAGACTTTAAAGCAGAAGTTGATATCAGCACCTATTCTTACATTACCAGTTGGACCCGGAGATTTTACAGTATATTGTGATGCGTCAGGTAAGGGACTTGGATGTGTCCTTATGCAGCATGGGAAGGTGATAGCATATGCATCTAGGCAGCTTTGGGACCACGAAAAGAATTACCCAACTCATGATTTGGAGTTAGCGGCAGTAGTGTTTGCTCTGAAGCTATGGAGGCATTACTTATATGGTGACCGAGTGGAGATATACACAGATCATAAAAGTCTGAAGTACATCTTTACTCAGAAGGAATTGAACATGAGACAGAGAAGGTGGTTGGAGTTGATTAAGGATTATGACGTGGAGCTTCAGTATCATCCAGGCAAGGCTAATGTAGTAGCAGACGCTCTTAGCAGGAGAGGCGGCACATTTATGTTGACAACACAGAAGCACATCTTAGAAGACCTTCAGGAGATGGGCATCGAAGTTATACTTTCTAGTGATGTAGGAGTTCTAACAAGTCTGCAAGTTCAATCCGACTTGGTAGACAGGATCAAGGCAGCTCAGGCACAGGACCCAAGGATTCAGAAGCTTAGGGCAGAATGTGAGTCAGGACTCAGGAAGGAGATGAGGATTCATGAAGATGGTACACTTAGGTTTGGATTGCGTCTATGTGTGCCTAGTGGAGATATCAGACAGGAGGTTATGGCAGAAGCTCACAGTTCTCCGTATTCTATTCACCCAGGAGGGACCAAGATGTACCAAGATATCAAGCAGCATTTCTGGTGGAACGGAATGAAGAGAGAGATAGCTAGATTTGTTTTCCGTTGCTTGGTATGTCAGCAGGTGAAGGCAGAACAGCAGAGGCCAGCTGGGTTATTGCAACCACTTGCTATTCTGGAATGGAAATAGGAGCATATTACAATGGACTTTGTGACCGGTTTACCGAGATCACCAAGTGGTAAGGATGCTATTTGGGTGATAGTAGACCGGCTTACGAAGGTAGCACACTTTCTTCCTTTTAGAGTAGGGCAATCTACAGAAAAGTTGGCAGAGTTGTATATGCAACAGATAGTCAGGCAGCATGGAGTTCCTGTCAGTATTGTGTCGGATCGAGATACCCGCTTTACATCATATTTCTAGAAGAGCTTACATCATAGTCTTGGTACCAAGTTAAGATTTAGTACGGCTTACCATCCACAGACGGATGGGCAATCAGAAAGAACGATTCAGACTTTAGAAGACATGTTGCGAGCTTGCACTCTAGATTTTGGAGGGTCTTGGGAGAGTCACCTGCACTTGGTCGAGTTCTCATACAACAATAGTTATCAAGCCAGTATCCAGATGGCACCATTTGAAGCACTATATGGTAAGAAGTGCAGGTCACCGCTTGCATGGGATGATATCGGAGAAAGGAAGATGTTAGGCCCAGAAATGATTGTTCAGACGGTTGAAGTAGTTAAAGGAATTAGAGAGCGACTTAGAGTTGCGTAGGACCGGCATCGTCATTGGACGGACCAGCATCGTAGGCCGTTAGAATTCTCTGTTGGGGACCACGTATTCTTGCGGATCTCACCTACTCGTGGGGTCATCAGATTTGGCGTTCGCGGGAAATTGAGTCCGCGGTACGTAGGCCCATTTGTCATCCTTGATCGGATTGGCGATGTTGCTTATCGTTTATCCCTCCCACCTTCGTTATGAGAGGTGCATGACGTGTTTCATGTATCTCAATTACGTAGGTATGTATCAGACCCAAGCCATGTCCTCGATCATTCTGAGCTGGTTGTTGGTACCAACCTGTCTTACGAGGAATAGCCTGTGTCTATTTTGGATCGAAGAGAGAAGATACTCAAGAACCGAACAATTAGTCTTGTCTGTGTTGCTTGGGGTCATCACTCCTTGGGAGAGTCAACGTGGGAACGTGAGGATGATATCTGATCACGGTATCCACACCTGTTTGACTCACAAGGTATATCTCTTCATGTATACCTTGATTGTCTTGATTTCTCATGCTTATCACTTTATGGGTAGAACTACCTGATATCGTAGATTGATGGATTTACATATATAGTACTTGCTTTTGATATGGTAACAATGATTGCTTGCTCACTAAAATTGCTTGTATTAGTTTAGCTCTGATATTTCAATCCGGCTTGGATTTGAAATTCCGAGGACAGAATTTTTCTAAGGTGGGTAGAGATGTCACTCCCCGTTCCCGGAATACGTATTTTTATATACATGTACAACTCATGTGTATTTATTTAGTATTTATCATGTAGTATCATGTATTTAAATTCCTCTAGTTCATGTTAATTAATTATCTGCTCTTTAAATTTTCATGTTAATTTTATTTCTGCAATTTTATTTCTGCAATTATATTTCGGCAATTTTATTACCTGCATTTTATTTGCTGCTTTAGTGTATTGGATTTCGGTTTGCTGGATCCCCTTAAACCCGGCCCAACACTCCACCTACCACCACCCTTCCTATTTAAAGCTTTCATCTCTTTCTCTCTCCTCATTATTTCATTCTCACCATTACTTCTTCTTCTTCCTCTCATTACTTCCCACCACCTACCAGCAGCAGGAGAAGGCAAGTGCAATCTTGCTTCTTGCTTGGAGAACCATTTTTGTGGTTCATTTCCCTTCCTCTCATGATTCTGAGAGAGATTAGTTCTTAACATTTTTGATTTCTGTGGCTGGTTTCTCCTAGATCTAATTTGTTATATTCTTGGTTGTCATAGGTTTTTGATCTTCCAACTTTGCGTGTATTTTCTCTGGCACTGGATCAAGGCTCCATGGGACTTGGAGTTTGGGAGATGTTTCACGCACACGTTCTTACGTGCTCGCGTAAACATCAGCCCAGTCACGCACACGTCTTTACGTGTTTGCGTGTATTTTTAGTCACACTCATGTCTTTACATGCGTGCGTAACTTTTGAGTTACGTTCACACTGTGCGTGTCTGTGTGACTTTTGAGTTACGTTCACACTGTGTGTGCGTGCATGTATTTTAGTCACGCTCACTCTGTGCGTGCGTGTATTTTTAGTCACGCACACATCCACGAGTCTGCGTGTATTTTTAGTCACGCACACTTCCATGAGTGCGTGGATTTTTAGTCACGCTCTCTTATGCGTGCGTGGATTTTTCCTTCACGCTCACGCTGTGCTTGCTTGCGTGACTTTTTATGCTCACGCTCGCCAGCGTGTATCACTTTTTACGCTCACTGTTCACGCCCATTTTCCACGCTCACCCCAGCTAGACATAGCGTGACTTGTTGGTCTTAAGCATAGACTTCTTGCGTAACTTCCTGACCTGGGTGTTTTTATTTATTCCTCAACATATTCATTTAATGATGGCATGATAATTCTTCTATTATATCCTTACGCCTTTTTGCGTGAATTTCTTGATAAATCATGATATGTTAAATTTGTTAAAATGGATTGTTATGTAAAATACGCCTTGTGTCCTGATTGATCCATGGATACCCAGTATGACTAGAACTTGACCTCGAGAGTTATAGACTCGACCCTATTTGATGATAAATGACTTTCATGTCTTGTCACCATTAATGACGATGGTTATTTGACTAATTGATTATGCGTTCCTAGTTGGAACTAAGAGACTGGCTAGTCGTCTTATTAAAATGAATGAATGAGACACGTTCATGTTATGAACTATTGCAAATCGACTGGCTGATCCCGAAATATTGACATACATGCACATGCAGGCTTCAATCTATTTATTTATTTATTTATCTATTTATTTATTTTCTACAAAAGAAGCATGTGTATCTTATGGTCAAGGCATGATTACCGTGGTTAGATTTGATTGTTATTACGCTATGTAAGACCTGCAACCTAACCGCACTGGTATCGTTATAGAGTTGTGCATATCGTACCCCGTACGAAAGTACTCATTTGAATGACCATGATCCACGGCATGGGATTTCACGCAACGTAGGGACTATTAAGTTAAATAAAATAATAATTGCATGGAGAGAATGGATTCCCGAGTTCTTACATGGCAGCCCCCTTGGGATGAGTAGTACCCGACGGGCCGGCTAGTTCCCACAGATACTATAAATCTGCCACACGGGCAGGGAACAGTATCTGCTTTTATTATTATTGTATATTGTATATTGACGGGCGTCCTGCTAGGACTCGTCTAATTCATGCATGGCGCACATGATTGACTGGATAGACTAGCCTTGCTCGTACATAGTAAGAACTGAGGAACCTTTATTGCATAATTCTAGGATAACTTGGGACTCATAATAGCAAGCCGTAGGAATTGATTGACCGTTCAAGATAATTTGTTTGTGTACTGTACTACTCTGTTACCTAACTGGGATGATCAGAATGTCAGGACATGACGGGCCAACTTCTGTCCTTGTTTGGTTGGAAGGTTGGTTCGAAGTGTCGTGATATGATGTAAATCCTAGTAGCAAGCAGAGATCTATTATTATATTCTTTTACTTACTGGTTTATGTCCTTCATATCGTCCTTCCTTGTGGTACTTGCTATTAGAGGTCTAACCTCTCTGGTTTTGTATGGCCAGATTTAGAGCCGGTTCCCGAGGATCCAGCGTACTTCTACCTCCAAGATGGTCAATACAAGGAGAATGATCGCAGGAGGACTCGAGTGGGTTCCTTACTTCACCGCTCGTTTTGTTATTTATCTTTATACTTAGCCGTTTGGCACCGACATGTTAGTCGGATTGTCTTGTACTTACTTTTACATAATTGTAATTAAGTCAGACTGCAGCTGATAACAATTGTGGATACTTGCTATACCATCTGGCTATGTTTTGTAAAGCCAGATCTCAAGGACATTTTGACTAAGCGTTTGGGACGCCTTACTACTTTATCTTACATGTTCTCTATTTATGCTTCTTGATTGAATGATTGAGACAATAGATGTGAAATGACCATAGTAAGACCTTTATGTAGTATGCACCCCCTCGTCTGGTTAGACAGCATTGATCGTATTATACGGTATTCATCTACCCGTAATACGTAGCTGGCTGAGTCATTCCCCTGCTCTCCAGTATTCTGGTCCTGGGGCGTGACAAGTATTTTCATTTCATATCTATACATACATCTTGCTGCTTGTTGACACACTCATCACACGGAGTAGTCGGAAGGGTAAATATCTTAGTAGACATGTGGACTACCCATTCTTGAACGATAGCCGCTCCACATGACACGTGCAGTGTACCGAATTTTATCCCTAGCCATTCACATGTCGAAAGGATATTTCACACCACCTAGATAGATATCTTTTATTAGTTTTTTCTTATTTTCTTCTCTATCGTGCTATGTCATTAGTTATTTACCAGTTTTGATATCTCATATGCTATTTTAATGTCTTGTTAATTCTATTGTGTTTTCGCATTATCGTCGGTTTGTGTACTTGTTCCATTTCTGACTGGAAACCAACATTTTTCAGGTTTAGCCGCTATCACTCTTAGCACTGGGGAAGACTTGGGTATGCTGAAGACAACCTCGAAATAGATAACAGTTGTAATATTTAATTAATTGTAAAATCTTGTAATTCCTTTAAATGTAAATGTTGTAAATGTTGTAATAAATTTAGAAATATGAATGAGCAGCAATTGTGATATTATGAGCATTTATTTCTTGCGGGCTTGACAGCGTTCTACCGCCGACTCTGCGGCGTAGGCTGGCTTGGAAACGTCTCGTATCCGAAAAAACGGGTGCGGGTCATGACAATTTTTATAAATTTTTTGTTGTTTATATTTGAAACAAGTTCTGTGAAGATGGATCTCGATTTGTGTGAGACTCGTCTCACAGTATCGGTATTTATATACGGATACGTATTTTGTAGCGTATTTCATATTTTCTTGGTTTCCGGAATGCTTTAATTTTTTTCCAAAACTATAGGTTTTCTCCTTGATCGACATACCGCCAATATATCGGAGTGTACCGACATCATACCGCCCGGACATGTTTTTAATATTTTAGATATTTTTGGTTTTTGATATTTTTATTAATAGTGTTTCGAATATTTTCGTGAATAGTGTTTAGATATTTTTGTGAATAGTATTTAGATATTTTCGTGAATAGTGTAGTTGCACTCTATTATCCAATGGATAATTGGTTTTGTTTGAATGGTCATGATTGACCTAGACTTTCACATGGATCATGATCCAACGGCTAAGGTTAATTCTCCCTTCTATATATACCATTTCACTTTCTCTCTCCCCTCTCTTTTCATTCTCTTCACTCTCTCTTCATTTCTTCTTCCCTTCTCTCCCCCTTGGAGCTTGCCAAGTGCTTTGCCTTGAGGCCTATAGTATGGTTTCGTACCCCTCATGGTGGTGGAGTAGAAGATTAGGCTTGGAGCTTAACGTAGGCAAGTACATCTTTTCAAATCTTGAACAAAAATGTTTTTGTTGTCATTTTATTTTCCTTAGTAGTAAATACTTAGAATTACTCTAAACTCATTTTGTAAAATTTGTTTTTTCTTACGATTCTCGTATATATGCATGTTTCCAAAACTTGTTTAAGCAAGGTTTTGATTTTCTGTTAAAACCCAATATGGACTTAGAAGAAAACTTGGTATCAAGAGTGATACTAGTATTGCCATCATGTATCTTGGTCACATATACATATATGAGGCCCTCACCTAGTTTGTATATCATGGATTTTGAGTTTGGTGGCAATCGGAACTCGTTTCGGTGTTCCGAGAACCTCTATTTTGGAGTATTTTGAGATATTAATCTATCAAATCTCTGAAATTTTGAAAACTAATACTTCCATGTTGTAGTAAATTTAATTCTGTGCAATTTTGACTTTTGAAAATCCGAATTTCGATTTAAAACGAAGTTTTTATGGCCGAAACAAGTTTTGAGTTTTCAAAAATCAACTTTCTGTGACGGTTCGGAAAATACATCGGAGATCCGCGGAAATCCGTCGGAAACTCCGAACTTGCACCACAATACTTGCTGTGACACTTCAAAAAATCTGTCGGTAATCCGCAGTAATCCGCCGGATAATCCGTTTTATGCTGTTTTAGTCTGTTTTTGCCCGTTTTTGTTTTTTTTATATATTTTTTTCGATTGTAATAATTTCTTAACATTATTAGATGATCTTGCATAGTTAGAGAATGATTGTACACCCTATATACACTTGACACTAACACATGTTCAATCATTTTCTATGAAATGTACTTAGCTTTAATTATTGTTTCCCATATGCCATGATATGTCTTTGATAGATTCTTTCTTACAAGCTATGATAATTATTGCCATGCCTTCTTTGTCTACTAGATAGTGACCCATCGTGGTGCACTCTTGTACATGTCTTTCTTTGCTTACATGATAGTGGCCTGTCATGGCGCACTCTTGATTCCAGTACATGTCTTGCTCCTTGATAGTGGCTGTCGTAGCGCACTCTTGTCTTGATATTGTCATGTCTTGTTGTGGCTTGTTGTAGTGCACAATCTTGCTTGTCTTGTCCAGTCTTGCATGTCTCATGTCTATAATGGATTCTGCGGAATGCCACACCCGGAATCCAACAAGAAAATGTTAAGGACTAAACAACTAGCTTGATTACTTAGATCATTAAGAATTTCCCAATTACCTGTTGCCCCTTTGGTCTTGGCATTATATATATATATATATATCCTTGGGATTTGGAGCTATCTGTCATGATGAGCACTCTTCCAGCACACCGTCGAGTGGGGCACCTCTTTAGGACACATGTATCTTACTGCAGTGTGTCTGCTATACTTATTTTTTTTGGCTTGGACCATTCAGGTAGTAGCAGGCAGGTGCTGGACTTGGAATTCTCAGACTTGTATTTGTTAGTAATTAGGATTTTGACAACCCTAGTTAGCTAAAGTATCAAGCCGTAATCATTGCTTGGCCGTGATTGATGGATGGAGTCCATTCTTATCTAGTCTAGTCTTGCTCCAGTTTATCTTATTGTAGTACTTAGCTTCCTGTCATTCCTTACATGTTATTCTTCCTACTATATGCTCGGCTTCACCACATGCTCACATGCTCCAGTTATATAACATGCTCACATGTTCCGACTACTTAACATGCTCACATGTCTAGTTTATCTTTCATGTTCACATGTCTCCTTTTCCTTACATGTACACAGTTTACATTCTGTCACATGTCCTTTACCTTATGCTACATGTTGCTTTACTCATTGTCTTTCCTATTCTCGAGATAAGTGCATTGGTAGCGCACGAGTCTCGATTTACTTTTACTTATTTTTGTCTTTATCCGTTGCTATGAATTGCATGCTGGTTTTAGTTCATAGTTTGGCTTCTTTTGTGGTACTTGCTATTGGGGGTCTAACCCCACTGGTTTTACATTGACCAGATTTAGTTGAGAAGCCCGAGGATCTTCCGGTCCTTCCTCTCGATGGTGACCACCCGGAGCACTAGGGGACTTGAGTGGGTGTTCTTTCTCTTACCCACTCTTTTTTGTACATATTCTTTTGAGGCGTTTAGCCATCGAGCACGTGTTTAGCTCGTGATTTGGACTTGACCTTTGGCCTACGGGCTTAGACATGATGTTATATTTCTAGACTGTAGCTATGGCTGATCATGTATTACTTAGTCTTACTATTCTTCATTTTGTATTACTAGCTTCATGATCATCTATATATTATAGTTTGGGACGCTTTACTGTCTTATATGCATGATGAAATATTATTGTACCTTAATTCTTTTCTGAGACTTAGATATCTAGGATCATGTGACCCAGGATTGACTATTGGTTTGTAGCAGTGACCCCCATTTATACAGCTTATACGTTGTATCGGAGTACTGGAGTACTTTGGTATACATAGCTGGCCTGGTCCGTCCCTACTTGCCAGTATTCTGGTTTTGGGGCGTGACATAGGTTTTAGTGGTGGCCCATGCAGGTCTGATTTATCAGATATGTAGGGGTTGCTGGTAGTTATCTCAGTCACAAATTATTCTCCATTGATGTCCTCCGTATTACTCTTTACCTTTCATATTTGACCTGATATCTGCTTTGATCGTTGATCTTTCATGTTCCCTCGACCTGATCCTTGTGCCCTTAAACTTTCAAGGGCACTGTTCCTGGTCCTTCTAATCAGATTATTCGTATCCCAGCTATGGCGGGTCAGCTTTCGCCAGTTCTTCCAGTCGGGAGGAGCATCCTCAGCATTCGGGAGCAGAGTCTAGAGTGGACCGAAGGACAGAATCGCCAGTTCCTCCTGTTCCGCCAGTACTACCAGTTCAGCTAGAGCAGCCAGAGGGTGTTGTTCGAGTACTGGTGGATGTTCTGAGAGATCTCATGGCATCGCAGCAGCGTCAGAGTGATGTTCTCACCCATTCTGTCCAGACGGCTTTGGACAGAGGTGGTGCTCAGGTCTACAATTCTGCGAGCAGCTTCAGGCGTCTTCATCCCCCATACTTCTACGATACAGAGGATGCTATCATGTCTTATGCATGGCTTCAGGATACTGAGGCCATTCTGGAGGCGGCAAGGATTCCAGTTAGGGAGCGTGTGGCAGTTGTCAGGTTGCAGCTCTTAGATTTGGCCCGCGACTGGTGGGTGGCTCATGAGGTGTCTCATAGGGCACCAGTAGCCTGGGCCGATTTTAGCGAGAGGTTTCATACTCGCTATTTTGATGCGGATTCGCGTTATGATCTGCAGCAGAGGTTCATTGGCTTGCGGCAGATGAGCAGGACCGTCGACGGCTATGCGGCAGAGTTTAGCAGGCTCAGTCGGTTTACCTCTTCCTTAGTGGTGACCAAGTTGGACCGGGCGAGGAGGTTCCAGCAGGGACTTCATCTAGAGATCATATTGGCAGTTGAGCAGCATGAGTTCTAGACTTTTGATGCAGTGATGAGGGCGGCGAGGAGGCATGAGTATACCTCGCAGAGGATCGTTGATAGAGTCGGAGGTCAGAAGAGGTCTCACATTCAGAGGGGATCTTCTACCTAGTCGTCAGCACCAGCACCAGCAGTTAGGACATTGGAGATTGGATCACCTAGAGAAGCAGTTCCAGCAGCTTCCTTTTAGCAGTTATTTCAGATGCAACCTCAGCAGCAGAGGTCGTCCTCATCTATTGGATGTTCTCGTTGCGGGAAGCCTGCGCATGTTCTTTCTGAGTGTCGTAGGGCACATGGGTTGTGTTTGGTCTGTGGAGCTTCAAACCATATGATAGGATCTTATCCACGGAGGGCTAGTTCTTCCTCAGTACATCCAATTCCATCGACTACCCCGGTAGTCCAGCAGTATAAGGCTCAGGTACCGGTTCAGCATCAGCAGACTCAGAGGCATTTACCAGCGCAGTCCTGGACATTCCAACAGCAGAGGCCTCAGCAGTATGTGCAGGTCCAAGCACAGAGGTAGCAGGGCCAGCAACCGATTAGAGCAGCAGTTTTGAGGCATGGGCAGGCAGAGTTTAGTATGTTAGAGCAGGTTTTGGCCGAGGATGGTCATGTGGTAGGTATTATCCTAATCTTCTTCCAGACTTATTTATTTCTTTGGGTTACACATATTTGGCGAGTATCTCGTCTCACTCTTCTGTCTTCGTATCTTGAGATACATGATATTTATCTCATGTCTCGACTACGAAGATACGTCCTGGGTAGAGTCATGTCTTGGATTAAGTCATTGGTACCGACTTATTTTGAGAATTGACTTTTATCTAAGTTGTGGAGTCAGAGGCCTGCTCTTACTCAACTGACTCAGGAGACATGTTTATTCATATGCCTCCATCACCTCTTGATTGTAGTTGGGTTATTGCTTATGCATTTACTTATATTACTGTTATCTTTATCATACCAACATGCCATGCTTTGTTTTGATTGACATGACTTTTCAGCTCTTTGGTTTGGTTTTCATGCTTGACTAGATTTAGAAAATTCTGAGGACGGAATTAATTTTTAGTTGTGGAGAGTTGTGAGACTCGTCTCACAGTATCAGTATTTATATACGGATACGTATTTTGTAGCGTATTTCATATTTTCTTGGTTTCCGGAATGCTTTAAATTTTTCCCAAAACTATATGATTTCTCCTTGATCAGCATACCGCCGGTATATCGGAGTATACCGATGGCATACCGCCCGGACATGTTTTCTACACTTTAGATATTTTCGGTTTCTGATATTTTCATGAATAGTATTTCGGATATTTTCGTAAATAGTGTTTAGATATTTTCGTGAATAGTATTTAGATATTTTCTTGAATAGTGTAGATGCACTCTATTATCCAACGGATAATTGGTTTTGTTTGAATGGCCATGATTGACCTAGACTTTCACATGGATCATGATCCAACGGCTAAGGTTAATTCTCCCTGCTATATATACCATTTCACTTTCTCTCTCCTCTCTCTTTTCCTTCTCTTCACTCTCTCTTCATTTCTTCTTCCCTTCTCTCCCCCTTGGAGCTTGCCAAGAGCTTGGCCTTGAGGCCTAGAGTGTGGTTTCGTACCCCTCTTGGTGGTGGAGTAGAAGATTAGGCTTGGAGCTTAACCTAGGCAAGTACATCTTGCCAAATCTTGAACAAAAATGTTTTTGTTGTCATTTTATTTTCCTTGGTAGTAAATACTTAGAATTGCTCTAAACTCATTTTGTAAAAAAAAAATTCCTTATGATTCTTGTGAGGACCCTGATTTTTGGGAATTATTTTTTATTTTATTTTATAGTATTTCTAATTATTAGGTTATATTGTATATTTAATTAGGATTTTATATGTACTTTTTGTGTCTTTGATTGTTGGAGCACAAGACATATCCATCTCTCGAAACGTCCTTTATGAGTTTTGTAGTAGACAGGATGACCTTCAATTTGATATACCATGTCCCATCCGAACTTGTCCCCTAGCATTCTTTGGACTTTGTGCAATTTCGGGTCAAATTTAGGCAATTAGATTATTTACCATAATTCCATACCTAACTTCCCACGTGAGTTCGGGACTCGACATAAATCAAAACTATTCGACCCAATTATGGTTTTGACTCATTTTGAGCCTACGATGCACATGCTAAGAGTGTGCCACTCGATCGAGTCTCCATGTGCTATTTAATTGCGAATGACACAAGAGACTTATTGGTTGACTCTTAGAGTTCGATTAAATTAGAAAATATATTTGGACCCTAACTTAGCCAACCCCACCTAGTAGGAAGCCATGTTAGCTTGCCATGACAGTATAATTATTATGGATTTATTTTGGATGTTATACAGTCAATTAGATTTAAATACAATTTTGTGTATATGATTATATTTATAATAGTCTAAAATTATATATATATGGCCTTAGTTATGGTTAAGTTTGAGATACATATCGACTAGGAATTTTAGCACGGATAGTGTAGTCGTGTGCTTTGACTAGTCTATTACCCATGGTAGGGAAGGCCGAGCCACAGGTGTGTTCTAACTAGGAAAACCAGGCCAAATTACGACTTAATCTTCACCGATGATTTATTTATTTAATTATTATATTATTGACCTTCTAGGAGACCCGATTGTACCAATTTAGCCCCGACTTGACCCGAACCAAATCCCAATCTAAATAGACATGTAGTACTCTCAAATAACTTCATGTTGATATATATTTTGTATATATATTTTATTAATATTAATATGTTTTTAATTTTGGAAAGTTTCTATATATAGAAAGTGTCTACGTGTAATCCTAGTGTAACCCTAGTTGGCATTAGTTTATAAAAGTCCAACCCAAATCTATATAGGCATGTTGGACATTAATATATATTAATAAATATATATATATTGTATATTTAATTCAGATTTAGATTGCATTTATATTTAGAAATCTAACTAGTTCCATATTAGGAAACCTTTTATTTAAATTCTCAATCAATCAATTAGCCAACTCCTCAAATAACCAAATCAATCCATGTGGACCCCACATATGACCAACTAAAGATTATTTTCATATAATTTTCGTCCAAAATAAACCTCTATATTGGCGGGCCATGCCATGCATGGAAACACCCTCCTACATATATAAACTCAACCCATGGGCCCATATATATATCAACCCTTATCAAAACCCTAACCCTAACACCAAAAACTCTTATTTATCACCCAAGAGCAGTTCCTTTACCATTAATTTCGAAAATAGCATCCCTTTCCCTCTACTACATCATCTCCTCCATCACATAACTCATCCTCCTCCATAAAGGCTCCTTCTTTCATCCTTCTTCCATCCAAACTCCACCAAACCAACCCTAAAAACTCTATCTTCTCCATCCAACCATCTAGAACCATTGTCAACCTCTCCAAACTCATCAAGAGAGGAGTAGCAAGCAAGGATAGCAATAAAGGTGGGAGCTTTAGCAAGGAGAAGCCTCCACAACCCAACTAGCAAGGACTTTTGGTAAGAAACCCAAATTTTCCAACTCAAACCTATGCTACAAATCTGTAGAAATTATGATATTAATTCTATAGAAATAGTATTTCGATGTCTCTTGGGTAGTATTTTTACCCATAAAAGTTTCATGAATTATGATAGCTATTTCATGTTTCGGTAGAGCCAAAACTTACCACGTTGTGAAGAAACTATAAGTTTCTGTAGGAATTTTTCAAAACTGAATTTTATGTAGGTTAATATATTTAAATTAATATTTTTAAGCATATTTTCACAAATTTATCAATTCAATTCTGGTCGGGAAAATTATAGGTCAAAACTAGTCATTTTCGGATGACTTGTTGACCTAGAAGATTCCAAACCATTATTACCATGAAACCCTTGCATGAAAATTTTATATTCTAATATTTAGGGCATTTTAATTCTGTTTAAATTGTATTTTCAGGATTTTCATAGTTTTAGATAATTAATGAAGTTCTAGACAAATTTTAGGTAGACTAGTCGACCCGATAGACAACTAGTAGTATAATTCTTTAAAAATATAAATTCTAAAAATTTAGAAATAAATCTATAGAAAATTAGTTTAAATAATATTCTTATTATTTTTATATGATTTTTAAGTATATGATTGAAGTAGCAACATAACTAACTAATTGGGAGTTGGAAACCCAAAAACTGTGTTCGTTGTCTCGTGGAACCTGTGTGTGATTGTATGGGTCTAAAGGGTTCCACTAGAAATTGACTATAATCTTAAAATATTATCTTGACTAATTAAGTCATATTGTAAGTTCATGAGTAGTGGATTAATTTAGTTAATTAATTATCTAGGAGCGTCGGGTTCCGGCGGCGTTGACGCGGGAGCGACGTTTCAGATTCACAGCGCGACACCAGGCAAGTACACCTTGCCAAACTCTACAGTATTTACATGATTTCCTATATTTTCAGTATTTCTTGCTTTGTTACATATCTCTCTTATTTTCTCTCATTATTCTTTCTAGTTACACGTGCACGTAGATTTTGATTTTTCTTTCTATACTACTTGTTCTATCTTTCCTATCTTGTTCATGTCTAGTGATAGTATTGATATATTTGTGCCATGTTTTCCTTGACCTGTTTGACATGTACTTGACTTGGACATGAATAGATAGGCTTGACTTCCTAGTACCTTAGGAGAGAATGTTTTATTAGCCGTGGCTATCCTCTATTGTTAGTTCCTCCCCGGGCTACGATAGAGAACCTGTTATAGGACTGTTAGTGCCTCCCCGAGCTACGGTTTTAGCTACGATTAATATTATATTCTTATGACATGTCACCATCTGTAGAGTTTTCTTACGTGTCATCCTTTCCTCTACTTGTTAATCCTATTTTCTTGCATGTTATTTACTATACATTAGGCATGTATATTATGTGTCTTGCTAGTCCTCTGAGGACCTGGTAATCTCTCCAGGTTATAGCCAAGCTAGTAGAATCGATGGATGGTTATGCTTTGCATCTGCGAAATTCAGGTATTGTGGGTGCATGATTTCATTTTATTATTCTCTCATGCTGCATATTCTTATCTTGATATATTTTGCTTATTAGCCTAGTTTAATAGACTCGTGTTTTCTTTTGAGTATATTCGGACATGTATGCAAGTGGGCTGCAGACCACGAACCATATTGTTCATTCTTGATATTTCATTATTTATTGTGGATTGAGATTAGTTGTGACTTGCCATTATTAGACCTAATGCCATAGTCCATACAGCTTATACGTATTCGAGCTGGGCTGGAGTACTCTCGATGCGTAGCTGGCATGTATACGTATCCTAGTCCTACGTATTTTGGGACTGGGTGTTACAATTCTCGTATATATGCATGTTTCCAAAACTTGTTTAAGCAAGGTTTTGATTTTCTGTTAAAACCCAATATGGACGTAGTAGAAAACTTGGTATCAAGAGTGATACTAGTGTTGCCATCATGTATCTTGGTCACATATACATATATGAGGCCCTCACCTAGTTTGTATATCATAGATTTTGAGTTTGGTGGCAATCGGAACTCGTTTCGGTGTTCCGAGAACCTCTATTTTGGAGTATTTTGAGATATTGATCTATCAAATCTTTGAATTTTTTAAAACTAATACTTCCATGTTGTAGGAAATTCAATTCTATGTAATTTTGACTTTTGAAAAATCCGAATTTCGATTTAGAACGAAGTTTTTATGGCCGAAACAAGTTTTGAGTTTTCAAAAATCAACTTTCTGTGACGGTTCGAAAAATCCGTCGGAAATCCGCGGAAATCCGTCGGAAAATCCTAACTTGAACCATAAAACTTGCTGTGACACTTCAAAAAATCCATCGGTAATCTGCAGTAATCCGCCGGATAATCCGTTTTATGCTGTTTTAGTCTATTTTTTGCCCGTTTCTACCCATTTTTGTCCGTTTTTGATATTTTCTTCGATTATAATGATTTCTTAACATGATTAGATGATCTTACATAGTTAGAAACTGATTGTACACCCTATATACACTTGACACTAGCACATGTTCAATCATTTTCTATGAAATGTACTTAGCTTTAATTATTATTTCCCACATGCCATGATATGTCTTTGATTGATTCTTTCTTACAAGCTATGATAATTATTGCCATGCCTTCTTTGTCTACTAGATAGTGACCCATTGTGGTGCACTCTTGTACATGTATTTCTTTGCTCACATGATAGTGGCCTGTCATGGCGCACTCTTGATTCCAGTATATGTCTTGTTCCTTGATAGTGGCTCGTCATAGCGCACTCTTGTCTTGATATTGTCATGTCTTGTTGTGGCTTATTGTAGTGCACAATCTTTCTTATCTTGTCCAGTCTTACATGTCTCATGTCTATGATGGATTCTGCGGAATGCCACTCCCAGAATCTAACAAAAAAATGTTAAGAAATAAACAACTAGCTTGATTACTTAGATCATTAAAAAAATTTCAGTTACCTGTTGCCCCTTTGGTCTTGGCATTATATATATATACCCTTGGGATTTGGAGCTATCTGTCATGATGAGCACTCTTCCAGCACACCGTCGAGTGGGGCACCTCTTTAAGACACATGTATCTTACTGTAGTGTGTCTGCTATACTTATTTTCTTTTTGGCTTGGACCATTCAGGTAGTAGCAGGCAGGTGCTGGACTTGGAATTCTCAGACTTGCATTTGTTAGTAATTGGGATTGTGACATCCCTCGTTAGCTAAAGTATCAAGCCGTAATTATTGCTTGGCCGTGATTGATGGATGGAGTCCATTCTTGTGTAGTCTAGTCTTGCTCCAGTTTATCTTATTGTAGTACTTAGCTTCCTGTCATTCCTTACATGCTATTCTTCCTACTACATGCTCGGCTTCACCACATGCTCACATGCTCCAGTTACATAACATGCTCACATGTCCCGACTACTTAACATGCTCGCCTAGTTTATCTTTTATGTTCACATGCTTCCTTTTCCTTACATGTACACAGTTTACATTCTGTCACATGTCCTTTACCTTATGCTACATGTTGCTTTACTCATTGTCTTTCCTATTCTCGGGATAAGTGCATTGGTAGCACACGAGTCTCGATTTGCTTTTACTTATTTCTGTCTCTATCCGTTGCTATGAATTGCATGCTAGTTTTAGTTAATAGTTTGGCTTCCTTTGTGGTACTTGCTATTGGGGGTCTGACCCCACTGATTTTGCATTGACTAGATCTAGTTGAGAAGCCCGAGGATCTTCCGGACCTTCCTCTCGATGGTGACCACCCGGAGAACCAGGGGACTTGATTCGGTGTTCTTTCTCTTACCCACTCTTTTCTGTACATATTCTTTTGAGGCGTTTAGCCACCGAGCACGTGTTTAGCTCGTGTTTTGGACTTGACATTTGGCCTACAGGCTTAGACATGATGTTATATTTCTAGACTGCGCTAGAACTGATCACGTATTACTTAGTCTTGCTAGTTCTTCATTTTGTATTACTAGCTTCATAATCATCTATATATTATAGTTTGGGATGCTTTACTGTCTTATATGCATGATGATCATATTCTTGTACCTTATTTCTTGTCTTAGACTGAGATATCTAGGATCATGTGACCCAGGATTGACTGTTGGTTTGTAGCAGTGAACCCCATCTATACAGCTTATACGTTGTTTCAGAGTACTGGAGTACTTTGGTATATGTAGCTGGCCTGGTCCGTCCCTACTTGCCAGTATTCTGGTTTTGGGGCATGACAATTTGACACATTTTTGGTGTCCAAATCGGACACGGGGATGTAGCACGAGATCTCGTAAATAGCCCGTGCACTGTCCTGCATTCT
>JANAVB010042617.1:2578798-2716298 GCA_029216955.1 Iris pallida
ATTGATATATTTGTGCCATGTTTTCCTTGACCTGTTTGACATGTACTTGACTTGGACATGAATAGATAGGCTTAACTCCCTAGTACCTTAGGAGAGAATGTTTTATTAGCCGTGGCTATCCTCTATTGTTAGTTCCTCCCCGGGCTACGATAGAGAACCTGTTATAGGACTGTTAGTGCCTCCCCGGGCTACGGTTTTAGCCACGATTAATATTATATTCTCATGACATGTCACCATTTGTAGAGTTTTCTTACGTGTCATCCTTTCCTCTACTTGTTATTCATATTTTCTTGCATGTTATTTACTATACATTAGGCATGTATATTATGTGTCTTGCTAGTCCTCTGAGGACCTGGTAATCTCTCCAGGTTATAGCCAAGCTGGTAGAATCGATGGATGGTTATGCTTTGCATCTGCAGAATTCAGGTATTGTGAGTGTATGATTTCATTTTATTATTCTCTCATGCTGTATATTCTTATCTTGATATATTTTGCTTATTAGCCTAGTTTAATAGACTCATGTTTTCTTTTGAGTCTATTCGGACATGTATGCTAGTGGGCTGCAGACCACGAACCATATTGTTCATTCTTGATATTTTATTATTTATTATGGATTGAGATTAGTTTTGACTTGCCATTATTAGACCTAATGCCATAGTCCATACAGCTTATACGTATTCGAGCTGGGCTGGAGTCCTCTCGATGCGTAGCTGGCATGTATACGTATCCTAGTCCTACGTATTTTGGGACTGGGCGTTGCAATTCTCATATATATGCATGTTTCCAAAACTTGTTTAAGCAAGGTTTTGATTTTCTGTTAAAACCCAATATGGACTTAGTAGAAAACTTGGTATCAAGAGTGATACTAGTGTTGCCATCATGTATCTTGGTCACATATACATATATGAGGCCCTCACCTAGTTTGTATATCATGGATTTTGAGTTTGGTGGCAATCGGAACTCGTTTCGGTGTTCCAAAAAACTCTATTTTGGAGTATTTTGAGATATTGATCTATCAAATCTTTGAATTTTTTAAAACTAATACTTCCATGTTGTAGGAAATTCAATTCTATGCAATTTTGACTTTTGAAAAATCCGAATTTCAATTTAGAACGAAGTTTTTATGGCCGAAACAAGTTTTGAGTTTTCAAAAATTAACTTTCTGTGACCATTCGAAAAATCCGTCGGAAATCCGCGGAAATCCGTCGAAAAATCCTAACTTGAACCATAAAACTTGCTGTGACACTTCGGAAAATCCGTCGGTAATCCACAGTAATCCGCCGGATAATCCGTTTTATGCTGTTTTAGTCTGTTTTTTTAACCGTTTCTACCCGTTTTTGTCCTTTTTGATATTTTCTTCGATTATAATGATTTCTTAACAAGATTAGATGATCTTACATAGTTAGAAACTGATTGTACACCCTATATACACTTGACACTAGCACATGTTCAATCATTTTCTATGAAATGTACTTAGCTTTAATTATTATTTCCCACATGCCATGATATGTCTTTGATTGATTCTTTCTTACAAGCTATGATAATTATTGCCATGCCTTCTTTGTCTACTAGATAGTGACCCATCGTGGTGCACTCTTGTACATGTATTTATTTGCTCACATGATAGTGGCCTGTCATGGCGCACTCTTGATTCCAGTACATGTCTTGCTCCTTGATAGTGGCTCGTCATAGCGCACTCTTGTCTTGATATTGTCATGTCTTGTTGTGGCTTATTGTAGTGCACAATCTTGCTTGTCTTGTCCAGTCTTGCATGTCTCATGTCTATGATGGATTCTGCGGAATGCCACTCCCAGAATCCAACAAGAAAATGTTAAGGAATAAATAACTAGCTTGATTACTTAGATCATTGAAAATTTTCCAGTTACCTGTTGCCCCTTTGGTCTTGGCATTATATATATATATCCTTGGGATTTGGAGCTATCTGTCATGATGAGCACTCTTCCAGCACACCGTCGAGTGGGACACCTCTTTAGGACACTTGTATCTTACTGTAGTGTGTCTGCTATACTTATTTTCTTTTTGGCTTGGACCATTCAGGTAGTAGCAGGCAGGTGCTGGACTTGGAATTCTCAGACTTGCATTTGTTAGTAATTAGGTTTGTGACAACCCTCATTAGCTAAAGTATCAAGCCGTAATTATTGCTTGGCCGTGATTGATGGATGGAGTCCATTCTTGTGTAGTCTAGTTTTGCTCCAGTTTATCTTATTGTAGTACTTAGCTTACTGTCATTCCTTACATGCTATTCTTCCTACTACATGCTCGGCTTCACCACATGCTCACATGCTCCAGTTACATAACATGCTCACATGTCCCGACTACTTAACATGCTCACATGCCTAGTTTATCTTTTATGTTCACATGCTTCCTTTTCCTTACATGTACACAGTTTACATTCTGTCACATGTGCTTTACCTTATACTACATGTTGCTTTACTCATTGTCTTTCCTATTCTCGGGATAAGTGCATTGGTAGCACACGAGTCTCGATTTGCTTTTACTTATTTCTGTCTCTATCTGTTGCTATGAATTGCATACTGGTTTTAGTTAATAGTTTGGCTTCCTTTGTGGTACTTGCTATTGGGGGTCTGACCCCACTGATTTTGCATTGACCAGATCTAGTTGAAAAGCCCGAGGATCTTCCGGACCTTCCTCTCGATGGTGACCACCCGGAGAACCAGGGGACTTGATTCGGTGTTCTTTCTCTTACCCACTCTTTTCTGTACATATTCTTTTGAGGCGTTTAGCCACCGAGCACGTGTTTAGCTCGTATTTTGGACTTGACATTTGGCCTACGGGCTTAGACATGATGTTATATTTCTAGACTGCGCTAGAACTGATCACGTATTACTTAGTCTTGCTAGTTCTTCATTTTGTATTACTAGCTTCATAATCATCTATATATTATAGTTTAGGATGCTTTACTGTCTTATATGCATGATGATCATATTCTTGTACCTTATTTCTTATCTTAGACTGAGATATCTAGGATCATGTGACCCAGGATTGACTGTTGGTTTGTAGCAGTGAACCCCATCTATACAGCTTATACGTTGTTTCGGAGTACTGGAGTACTTTGGTATACGTAGCTGGCCTGGTCCGTCCCTACTTGCCAGTATTCTGGTTTTGGGGCGTGACAATTTGACACGTTTTTGGTGTCCAAATCGGACACGGGGATGTAGCACGAGATCTCGTAAACAGCCCGTGCACTGTCCTGCATTCTGAGTGTCATAACTCAATAGATACGACGCAGTTTGGTATGAAATTTTGTGGACAAGTGGGAGAAACCTCTGGCCACATGCTTGTAAAATTTTATGAGATTTCGTTGAGTGTGCGCGAAGTTATCGCGCCTGAACTGATTCGGCTGATACCGTACGCGCGCGCACAGCCCTTCCTGACACGCTGTTCGTATGACGCGTGGACAACGTGTATCCACGTGTCATGGTGGTGTACATCTAGACCTAGACTCCACCTAGCTACATGCATGAGCACGAGGTTCCTCGTGTTGCGTGTGGTGTTCTATCGACCACGGCACGTGTCCACGAGAATTTTTCTATACACGTGTACGTGCCAGTGCGATACGCACTGTTTGGACACGATACGGACATGGGTTTGACTCTATGAGGACACGAGCATGACACACACGTGTACACCTTTGTGTTTGTCAAGTTTTATGAGTTTTAGTTGTGTATTTCAGATTTTAGGTTTTGAGTTGGGTTTGTGTCGTATATGGGTTTCTGATATTGAATTGGTTTTGATATTTGAGAATTGATTTTGTGTTCAACTCAGATTTCTGAGTTTGACAATGATATTTAGTTTTGAATTAGATTTTTAAGATACCTATTGAGTTCAGTTTCTTTTGAGGGTATGTGGGTTGATATACATACATGTGAGGGTTGGAAATTATAAGGTATAGTATATAGGTTAGCAATATGGGTTGTGTTCACAATTTTCTGAGATACATTAGGAGATTTTAGTTGTATATGTATATATATGTATGAGAGTTGGAATACCTATATATGGATATGACATGTATTGAGTGTTATAGGCTATTGGTTATAGGTATTAATATATGTATATATGTACTATTGAATGTTAGTGTAAGTTGATAAGTTGAGACTTGGTTTTTGGTTTTGTTTTGAGATTGAACTTGAGTTCAATCTCAGTTTCTGAGATTTAGTCTACCCCCTTACACAACACAACATACACACACACACACACACACACACACACACACACACACACACACACTTGCTTTCACTCCTTTAATATATATACATATATGTATATTAGTATATTTTTGTGTGTGTGTGTGTGTCTAATATACATATATGTATATATATTAAAGGAGTGAAAGCAAGTGTGTGTGTGTGTGTGAAAATATATATATATATATATATATATATATATATATATATATATATATATATATATATATATATATATATATATATATATATATTTCTTTTTCTTTTTCTTTTTTTCTATGGTGTCCGCGCATCCCCATCCACCCCGTGGCCACTGCCACCCAGCCGGGTGAATGCGGGAGGGGGGGCTCGATCCCGGGTCTCCCCGCCGAGAGCCCCCCCCTCGTGCCACTCGCGCTACGAGCGCCAGACTTATATATATATATATATATATATATATATATATATATATATATATATATATATATATATATATATATACCACTGCCACCCAGCCGGGTGGATGCGGGAGGGGGGGGCTCGATCCCGGGTCTCCCCGTCGAGAGCCCCCCCCCCCCCCCCCCTCGTGCCACTCGCGCTACGAGCGCCGGACTTATATATATATATATATATATATATATATATATATATATATATATATATATATGTCCGACGCTCGTAGCGCGAGTGGCACGAGGGGGGGCTCTCGGCGGGGAGACCCGGGATCGAGCCCCCCCCCCTCCCGCATCCACCCGGCTGGGTGGCAGTGGCCACGGGGTGGATGGGGATGCGCGGACACCAAAAAAAAAATTAAAAAATTAAAAAATTAAAAAATTAAAAAATTAAAAAAATAAAAAATAATATATATATATATATATATATATATATATATATATATTGAATTGAATGAATATATTTGATTTTGATATTGGATATTAGCCTATGGTTGGTGAGTTAGTTTAGAATTGACCCAAGACCTAACTTGGCATAGTTGACTAGCAAGTTGACCAAGTTGACAAAAGTCAACTTTGGGTCAAACTTGATCTAAACTTGACCCAAATGGACTTAAAATGACTAGATAACTTAAGTTTGACCTAAACTTGGAATAATGGACTAGTTGACTTAGGGTTGACCCAGTTGACCAGAATGGTTGACCAGGGTTGACCAGAGTTGACCAAAGGTTGACTTTGACCCAGAATGACCTAGAATCATTTATAATGCAATATAAATTTCTCTAAATTCCTGTTGGACACTTTGCAACCTATGGTTGCTCTAAATAGGACTTAGATACTCCGGTTCGGACTCATATTCTCATCAGATTAGTACTATATGGATCATTTATAATATTGACACGATGTTATCGCAGATTAGTACTATATGGATCTTTACATGAGATGTTATTCCCCTCGAGTGCATCAGATACATCATGTCATGTGCTTTTCATGAACATCATGTATTTCATGGACTCTTATTATTCATGTATACTCATGTGCTCTCATATACTCTCGTGACCTCATGTGTTTCATGTGTAAACTTTCATGTACAATAACATAACCTGGCTAGATCCTTACGTATTGATTGGGGTACGGAGGAGTAGAAGTAGTCATGTGAACAATTCCAAAGTAGTGTAATCATGTGCAAACTCTGTAGTGTAATCATGTACAAATCAAGTCGTTCACATGTCTATCTTATACTCTAAATCACTAGTCACTTGCAGTTCTCTATTACCATACCTAAATAATTCCTGTTATCAAATTCTCTCTTCTTCTTCATGTTTATTCTTACAGTTTTCATGTACTTTATTCTATAGCATGCTTTACATTTCCTGTCATGATATAAACTGTGTGAGAGATATGTATTCGTTCATGTCCTGATTGGACCCGTTGAAAATACTACAGAGGATGAGGAGGAGTTCGGCCCTACTTACTATAGAAATGGCTTAGATAACACCGGTGACTTGGGCCCTCAGGAGGATCCAACAGTTGCTGAGGACTTGTCCATTGTCTTGATTAGACTGCTAGACTAGTTATCTTTATTTAGATGTTTTGTCTTTGAGATGTACTTCAGTTATTTGGATTTTGATGTTGTTTAAACATCCAAACTTATTAACTTTCAGTTGTAGTTCTCCGTTGAGATTATTATCCATCTTTTTATCCCTTTATTTCTATCTTAGGTTCTGTGATAGAGTTGTACCTTCTATGTCGTCCACCTTTTGGATGGTATATCATTTACAGGTATAATTATATATTGTTATATGTTGTGACCTAGGACAGCGTTCTACAGTCGACACTACGACGTATGCTGGACGCACCCACTTTTCGTGCCCTTACACTGGGTGCGGGTCGTGACACGTTATTAGTGGCGGCCCACGCAGGTCGAGAGAGTCACAACTAGTATAATTTCATAGTGGTACTCGAACTAGAGTATCACTACAGCCTGCAGTAGCATATATGATATAAGTTTAAGGTACTCAATCACATTAGAAAAAACTCTTATCTAATTCTTGCTGCTAATTGCCTTCCTTTGAAATAACTGTCCTCCTTTGATTATTCTGTTTTTCGTATTTGCTTTGTTTCATTCGGGGGCTTCCCATAGCTTTATGTCTGTATCATTTTCTATTAGATACCATCTTTCTTCTGAATTATTGCCTAGGACTTGCAAGATCACGACTCGGAGTGGTATCATTCTCGTTCGTGATATTTGTAAGGATCAGCGAGTAGTTTTGGGAGGCCGAGAACTGGATGTGAGTCTACTCGTAATGCTATTACCGAACTACAATATAGTACTCGGGATGGATTGATTGAGCAGGCTAGGAGAGCCAGAGTTCGAGTTCGCCAGATGGGGGGCGGAGCAGAGCAACAAAGTTTTCTGTGGAGTCTCATTAGAGGAGCAGAGCGTGCCACATCCATTGATAGCTGAGTTCATGGATATATTTTCGAAGGAGTTGCCAGGGTTACCTTCGGACAGAGATGTGGAGTTCTCTATAGATTTGGTACCCGACGCAGAGCCGATATCTCAGCACGTCTATAGAGTGAACAACAACGAGCTGGTGGTGTTGAAGAAGCAGGTGGATAAGTTACAAGACGAAGGTTTCATTCGATCGAGTTCTTAACCATGGGGTGCACCGGTACTCTTTGTACCGAAGAAGAATGGGTCGGTACGGATGTGTATCGACTACAAGGCTCTCAACAGCCTTACGATCAAGAACAAGTACCCGCTGCCGAGGATCGATGATCTGTTCGTCAGTTGAACGGAGCGAGAATATTTTCCAAAATTGATCTGAGGTCAGGTTACCATCAAGTGAAGGTGAAGAAGGAGGACATTTCGAAGACATCATTCAGGACACGGTATGGCCATTTTGAGTTCATTGTGATGTCGTTTGGGTTAACTAACGCCCCGACAATGTTCATGAACCTGATGAACAAGGTGTTCCACCAGTACTTGGACAAGTTCATGGTGGTGTTCATCGACGACATCTTGGTGTACTCGAAGACCCCAGGGGAGCACTTGAGAGTGGTTTTGGAGACTCTCTGGAAGGAGGAGCTTTATGGCAAGCTCTCAAAGTATGAGTTCTTCCTGGATCGAGTTGATTTCCTAGGTCACGTTGTGATTGGGAATGGGATCTTAGTCGACCCGAAGAAGATCAGATCAGTTGAAGCGTGGACCGATCAGAGTTCAGTTGTAGAGAACAGGACTTTTCTGGGATTGGCAGGCTACTACAGGAGGTTTGTTCAGGATTTCTCTCAGGTTGCAGAGCCATTGACTAGGCTGACCCGTAAGGACGCAGAGTTTATCTGGTCAGAGGAGTGTCAGGTCTCTATTGATGAGTTGAAGAAGCGGCTGACGACAACCCTGATTCTTACTTTTCCATCAGGGTCAGGCGGGTTCACTATCTACATTGACGCCTCAGGGAAGTGTCTGGGTTGTGTCTTGCAGCAGCATAGGAAGGTGATTGCCTATGCATCCAGGCAATTACGTCTGCAAAAGAAGAACTACCCTACCCATGACTTGGAGTTGGCGGCAGTTATCTTTGCTCTTAAGTTATGGAAGCACTATCTATACGGAGAGCGTGTGGAGATCTTCACAGACCACAAGAGCTTAAAGTACGTGTTTACACAGAAATAGCTCAACATGAGGCAGAGGAGATGGTTAGAGTTGATGAAGGACTTCGACATTTCGTTGCAGTATCATCCAGGAAAGGCCAACGTGGTTGCTGATGCCTTGAGTAGGTATTCGGTAGCTACGTGTTTGACGGTAGATCGTCACTTGTTAGCAGATTTGGAGAGCCTGGAGATCGATGTGATAGTGCCGATAGTTGAGATTTAGATGTGGGGACTGCAGATTCAGTCAGACTTGATTGTGAGACTCGTCTCACAGTATCGGTATTTATATACGGATACGTATTTTGTAGTGTATTTCGTATTTTTTTGATTTTCGTAATGCTTTAAAAAATTTCCTAAACTTATAGATTTTTTTCTTGGCCGGCATACCGCCAGTATACCGGCGTATACCGAGGGCATACTGTCCATACAGATTTTTCACATTTTAGATTTTTTTGATTTCAGATATTTTTATGAATAGTATTTCCAATATTTTCGTGAATAGTATTTTAGATATTTTGATAAATAGTGTTTAAATATTTTCGTGAATAGTGTAGATGCACCCTATTACCCAATGGATATTTGGTTTTGTTTGAATGGCTAGGATTGACTTATATCTTCACATGGATCACCATCCGACGGCTAAGATTAATTCCCTCTTCTATATATACCATTTCACTTTCTCTCTCCTCCCTCTTTTCATTCTCTTCACTCTATCTTCATTTATTCTTCTCTTCTCTCCCCCTTGGAGCTTGCCAAGAGCTTGGACTTGAGGTCTTGGGTGTGGTGTCTAACCCCCCTAGGAGGAGGTGTAGAAGATTAGGCTTGGAGCTTAACCTAGGCAAGTACATCTTGCCAAATTCTGGAATAATAGTATTTTATTGTGATTTTTGTTTTTTTTTGGTATTAAATGCTTAGAATTTTCCCAAACTCACTTTGTTAAATATGTTCTCCTTATGATTCTCGTATATATGCATGTTTCCAAAATTTGTTTAAGCAAGGTTTTGATTTTCTGTTAAAACCCAATATTGACTTAGTAGAAAACTTGGTATCAAGAGTGATACTAGTGTTACCATCCTGGATCTTGGTCACATATACATATATGAGGCCCTCACCAAGCTTGTATACAAAGATTTTAAGTTTGGTGGAAATCAGAACCCGTTTCGTTTTTCCGAGAACCTATTTTTGGAGTGTTTTGAGGTATTGATCTATCAAATCTTTGAATTTGTATAAACTAATACTCCCATGTTGTAGGGAATTAAATTTCATGCGATTTTGACTTTTAAAATTTCGATTTAAAACGAATTTTTTTGGCCGAAACAAGTTTTGAGTTTTCAAAAATCACGAAAATCCGTCGAAAATCTGCAGAAATCCGTCGAAAAATCTGAACTCACCACTAAACTTGCTGTGACACTTCAGAAAATCCGCCGGTAATCCGCAATAATCCGTCGAATAATCCGGTTAGGCTATTTTTGTCTGTTTTTGCCCGTTTCTGCCAGTTTTTGTCCGTTTTTGATATTTTCTTCGATTGTAATGATTTCTTAACATGATTAGATGATCTTGCATAGTTAAAAAATGATTGTACACCCTATATATACTTGATACTAGCGCTTGTTCAATCATTTTGCTATGAAATGTACTTAGTTTTAATTATTCTTCCCCACATGCTATGATATGTCTTTTTGATAGAATCTTTCTTACAAGCTATGATAATTGTTGCCATGCCTTCTTTGCTTACATGATAGTGGCCCGTCGTGGCGCACTCTTCTTACATGTCTTCTTTGCTTACTAGATAGTGACCCGTCGTGGTGCACTCTTGTACATGTCTTTCTTTGCTTACTTGATAGTGGCCTGTCATGACGTACTCCCTATAGTGGCTCGTCGTAGCGTACTCCTGGCTTCTTGTCTATTATATTTTTCTTGTTGTGGCTTGTTATGGTGAACATTCTCGTTATTGTCCAGTCTCGCATGTCTCATGTCTAGGATGGATTCTGCGGAATGCCACATCCGGAATCCAACAAGAAAATTTTAAGGACTAAACAACTAGCTTGATTACTTAGATCATTGAGAATTTTCCAGTTACCTGTTGCCCCTTTGGTCTTGGCATTATATATATCCTTGGGATTTGGAGCTATCTGTTATGATGAGCACACTTCCAGCGCACCGTCGAGTGTTGCACCGGTTACATTTGTCTCCTGGGCAATGTACCAATTATTATGTCTTAGTGGTACATTTGTCTCCCGGGCGATGTACCACTACTATAGGATACATTTGTCTCCTGGGCGATGTATCCACTATTACCATTGCTCCTTTGGCTTGGACCATTCATGTAGTAGCAGGCAGGTACTGGACTTGGAATTCTCAAACTTGTATTTGTTAGTAATTAGGATTGTGACAACCCTAGTTAGCTAATGTATAAAGCCGTACTCATTGCTTGGCCGTGACTATTATATGGAGTCCAGTCTAGTCTAGTTTGTCTAGGCAGTGCCCAGATTTGTTTATTTTTAGTACATCTTTGTTTATGCCTTACTTTTGCCGGTAAATAATTAGATACTAAAGTTCTTTTCAGGAGAAGGGTTACAACCCCGGTCCTTGTTTGGTTTACGGGTTGTAACTTGGGTTCCAGAATAGTTCCTAAGTCATCTAATCATTTGTCGTTCTATATAGACTTAACATGCTCACATGCTCCAGTTACATAACATGCTCACATGTTCCAGTTACTTAACATGCTCACATGTTCCAGTTATCTTATATGTTTCAGTTACCTAACATGCTCACATGTCCCGACTACTTAACATGCTCACATTTCTAGTTTATGTTTCATGTTCACATGCTTCCTTTTCCTTACATGTACACAGTTTACATTACGTCACATGTCCTTTGCTTTATGCTGTATGTTGCTTTACTTATTGTCTTTTCTATTCTCGGGATAAGTGCATTGGTAGCGCACGAGTCTTTATTTGCTTTTACTTATTTCTATCTCTATCCGTTGCTATGATTTGCATGCTGGTTTTAGTTCATAGTTTGGCTTCCTTTGTGGTACTTGCTATTGGGGGTCTAACCCCACTGGTTTTGTTTGGCCAGATCTGATAGAGGAGCTCGGAGGATCTTCCGTACCTTCCACTCATTGGTGATTACCCAGAGCACCAGAGTACCTTAGTGGGTTTTCTGTTTCATTCTCCCACTAGTTGTGTATATTATTCTTTTGTGGCGTTTAGCCTCATAGCTCGTGTTTAGCTCGTGTTTTGGACTTGACATTTAGCCTACGGGCCAGAACATGATTTGCGTATTCTAGACTTTAGCTAGAGCTTATTACGTATGACTATTACTTTTGCTAGTCTTCACTCTGTATTACTAGCTTCATGGTCATTGATCTATGGTAGTTTGGGACGCTTTACTATTTTATATTCCAGTTGATCTTACTTCTTGTACATTATTTACTGCCTGTGATTGAGATACCTAGGATTCTTGACCTAGGATCGACTGTTGGCTTGTAGTAGTAAACCCCATCTATACAGCTTATACGTTATTTTGGAGTACTAGAGTACTTTGGTATACGTTGCTGGCCTGGTCCGTCCCTACTTGCCAGTATTCTGGTTCTGGGGCATGACATAGGTTTTAGTGGTGGCCCATACAGGTCTGATTTACCAGATATGTAGGGGTTACTAATGTTTAGATATCTCAGTCATAATTCTCCTTTATTGATATCCTTCGTGTTATTCTATATCTCTGATCCTTTGACCTGATATCTGCCTTGATCGTTGATCTTTCATGTTCCCTCGATTTGATCCTTATGTCCTTTAACTTTCAGGGGCATTGTTCTTAATCTTTCCGATCATCTTGTTTGAGTTCTGCCGATGGCAGGTCAACAATCTTCTGTTAGGCCAGTTATGAAGGATCAGTCTCAGCATTCAGGAACAGAGTTCAGAGTTGACCCGAGGTCAGATGTGTCAGTTCAGCCTGATCATCCAGGAGTGTCAGTCCTGCCAGAGCAGCCAGAGAATGTTGTTCATGAGCTGGTGGGTGTTCTCAGGGGCTTCATGGAGTCACAATAACAACGAGATCTCGTTCTCCAGCAGAGTATCCAGATGTTGATAGATCGTAGTGGACAAAGAATAGCAGAGGTATTCAAAGCCGAGGACTTGCCGCCAGAAGATGGAGCCAGGCAGTACCAGTCATCAAGTTAGTCAGCATATCGAGCCCGACCTACTGTAGAGGCAGTACGAGAGCACAAGCATATAGCCAGGAGGACCACGTCCAGAGCTGAGGGTCGTAAGAGGTACCATGCACCCAAGTCAGGCTTTACACCCCGACGTCCCTCACCAGTACCATCATATAATTATACACACCAACACCAGGAGTTACCAGTCGTTTGTTCCTTCTGTGGAAGGGAAGGACACACTCATATTACTTGTCGGAGGGCCAACTCTCTATGTTTGTTATGCGGATCACCAGACCACATGATAGGGGTTTGTCCCAGGAGTAGTTCAGTTGGATCTTCATCCTTACATTCTGCAGTTCCACAGTTCGGGACACCAGCACCAGTTCAGCAGAAGCGAGCTTAGAGGCCTTTACCGACGCAGTCCCATGTATTCCGGCAGGAGAGGTCTCATCACTATATGCAGGCCTGTAACACCCAGTTTTCCAGATGAGGGTAATTTTGAAATTTTATAATTATAATTATTATTTATTGATATTTATTACATATTATAATTTTTGGTGATTTTTAATCATTTTTAAACTATTTTAAGTCATGACTTATGATTTTGGTGTTTTGCTAGTGTAACCTTAGAGACTGTTGACCTAGAGTCTAGCCATGTGATTTGGATGTTTAATTAGTTCATTTTAGCATAGAGGGTATCTTGGCCATTTTAGGATTTATTTGAATTTATTATGATTTATTCGAATTTGTGTGAATTTATTATTAATAAAAATTTGCTATGTGTTATGTTAGTCCTTAACCTAGAAGTTTAGCCCTAACCCAGATTAGACATGGCCTAGACTAGGGTTAGTTAGCTTGGATTAGTCATGACTAGTCATTGGTTAGAATGATAAAGTTAGACTAGCTAGTTATAGTTAGTTTAGACTAGCATTGAAACCTAGGTTCCATCCTAGCCATCGATTTGATATGATGTGAGGGTGACCATTGGATGGGATCCCAAAACCCTAGAAGTGGCCAGCCCAAAATCCTAGGTGAGCCTATTTAATCCCTCTCAAATCATTGCCTCTTTGTTCATTCTCTCTCTTTTCAAGAACAAGGTGAGCACAACTTCATTTCTCCATAACTTCTTCATTCCTCATCCTTTTTCAACCAAACTTTTTGCATTGTGACCTAACCATCACCCTCTTGCTGTCCATGGAGGTAGAATACCGATTTGGGGATCATCTTGTGCTCGAGCTACAGTGAAAGGGACTGCACTTTGACAGTTTTTGAGCTCGAGACACCCATTGGTAAATCCCTCATTCTTTATTTAAACTATTGGTTTATCATCATGGATGCATAGCCCTAGGTCCCATCTAGCCTCGGGTAGGAGCTGACCCGAACCTGTGTCGAATACGTGTCCATATCAGACACGTATCAGTAGGTCTCCTAGGTGTTCGACCTAATGCCACATAGGATTTTAGTTTACTGTTTTGGAGTTGTAATTGATAGAAATTGTAGATCTAGGGTTGGCTTAGGCATTTCCATTCGACTGAGTCGATTTTGTGTCAATCGTATTTTGATGCGTGGACACAGCCACGCATGAGAGGGTACCACTGCCCTGCTGCTAGGGGTCCAATGCTTCGCGGACACGGCGATTGGACTCGTGCCACTTGGCACAGACCAAGGGGCAATGACTGTCAGGTCAACCCTTTAGTCTGGAGTCCAGTGGTGTCGTGTCGGACACACAAAGTCACGCATACGGGTCACACACGCGCGCGCATTTAGTCAGAATCGCGTACTGATACGCGAGTCGTGTCCACTCTGGACATGACGTGGTCGTGTCGTGTTGGGTCCTATGTGTAGCCTGACACGTGGGCATGACCACGAGACCCCATGTGTCCTGTGTCATGTTCTACAGACACGTGCACGTGCGCACGACATTGTGCAACACTGGGTGCACCCCATGTGTTTGCATCGTGTTAGACACGCCTGTGTCGTGTTTCCTGGACACATGAGGACACACAAGACACGTGTACACTTGCTTTATTAATTACTCACTCTTGGTTTAGCATATTAATGTGTTTTGTTCATTCGAATGTGAAATTCCTCTTTGAACTGATATACAGTGTTCAGTTTCGTATATTCCTGAGTTCATTCCATTTTAACTATTTAAATTGATGTTTTGGATGGTCATGATAAATTCTACATGTTATTTAGTGCATGTTTAGTTCGAGTTTTCAGTTTAGATTAGGCTTGTTGACCTGGAATGAGAACTTAACCTGGAATTTGGGGTTTAATGTACTGACTGATTTCTTTCTATTTTAGATACTAAACTTTGTAACTTAGGTCCATGGTTATTGAACTGATTACGATTGAAATGTATATCCAAAGTTTATCCACTGTTTGGATTGTATGTTAACTGTCTGAACACATTTCCTGAGACTGGGATGAACACATGGGCACTGTTTTCCCTGAACACATGAACACTGAGACACCATATATCACTGTCTATGAATTCCTGAGAATTTTTGAAATGTAATATATGTAGTTTTGTTAGGAATTAAACTGAAATTAGTTTTGTTTCACAGATTAAAGGGATACCTGAGAATTCATATATGTGAATGTTGATTCACTGTTAGATGTTAAACTGAGATTAGTTAGGAATTTATTTCTGAAATTTCATATGTTGTTTACTGAGATTTTATACACAGGTTCTTAAATCACTGTCTTCCTATTACTCTATACTGATTAGCTTTCATTTGACACTCCCATTGCCTAACACTCTCATGTATCCATGCTAACACACACACGCACAGGGAATAAACCTGAGAACTGAGACTCCTTTGTACACTCTTCACACACAGGTACCATATCACCTATGCACACAAACTGAACTTTAAAAACTGATAAATGGTTTCCCAGTTTCAACTGAACTGGAATTTGTGACCCATGTCCATTCAATTGTCATTTGATTCCTATTAAAACTACCATTGTTAGCTATGGGTTGATGGGAATTCGAAACTGAGAATTGATTTCCCTCCTTAATAATCTGTCATTTGATTCAATATTAAAAATGTTATTTCATTTCTTTAAACTGGGATTTCAAGTTGTTAATAAGAATTTCATGGATTGCATTGATAGTTGGCTTCGATTTGTAAACTGAATACTAGTGAACCTGAGAAACATTTCAAAACCTGTGATACCTATGTGCACACACACATGTTTGAACACTGTTTTTAGCACACATACTGGAGAATGGAAACCTAAGCACACACTGAACACATGTACACTGAATTGGCATATCACATTGTCTCGAATTCCTGAGAACACACACAGGTTTTATTAGCTCACATAATCTCATAGATCCACACACACACTCTTATATATACACATTCCTGTCACTTGTACAATGTCACTTGTGTAAACCTGAGATTCATATTCCTGTTATCAATTCCCTGTACACAGGACACCTTATCCCATTAAGCCCTATCTTCTACACATATTAAAACACACACACACACACAAAGCAATCTGAAACACTATGGTACATTGTACACATGTTTCCAGTCACACACCCACCCACATTGCTATGTACACTCAATTCCCTCACACAAATACACCACTCACATTGCCATGAGATGTCACCCCCTCTCTATGTATATATAATACATATAGCTAATGTGTGTATGTATGTCTATAGGTATATATATCTAAATGTCTAATCTAATGTGAATGTGTGAATGGTAGAGTAGGATAAATGGGAATTTTAATATGTGTAATAGCTAAATGTGTTAGGCATATTTCTATTGTATATGTAGATATATATATATATATATATATATATATATATATATATATATATATATATATATATATATATATATATTCATGATGTGAATAGTGATGTATATATATATATATATATATATATATATATGGTATTGGCGTATGGTGTGTCTGTTTGCCTAGTGAGAGCTTAGTTAGACTTGTTTAGTCTTGATTAGACGAATTAGACTAATATAGACTTGTTTGAGTTAGGTTTGACTTAGTTAACCTAGTTTGACTTCTAGGGTTGACCAGAGTTGACCAAGAGTTGACTTTGGTCTAGATTGACCGAGAATCATGTAGAATGCATAGTAAAACTTCATGTTACCATTTTGGACTTGTTGTGACTTGTGTTGTTCTGATTAGGAGCCAGACACCTCTCCTCGGACAGTACTTTTCATCTGGACACTCAGATAGCAGGCGAGTACATTCTCTGATTATTTCATATCTTGTTAGAATTATTTTCCTGCTTTAGATTACTTCACTTGATGCTGTCACGACATTATCACGGATTAGTACTATATGGATCTCTTTATACGATGTTATCCCCCTCGGGAGCATCGGGTATATTATGTCATGTGTGTTTCACTTTTATCATGTACTCATGTGCTTTCACCATACATGTACACTCTTGTGAATCATGTACTCTCATGTTCACGGAGCCCTCATGTATACTGTCACGTGCACCCTTTCATGGGCCTTTATGTGATATCATGTATAATAACGTAACCTGCTTAGATCTTTGTGTATTGATTGGGGGAAACGGGGGAGTGCAAATAGTCATGTGAACAAATTCCATAGTAGTGTAGATCATGTGAAACTCCTTAGTATAGATCATGTACTAATCTGTCCTGTTCACATGTGCTATCCTGTACTCTACATCACTAGCCACTGTTAGTTCTCTATATACAGTAGCTATTTACATATAGTTCTCTTCTTTTATATCATGTAATTTCTTTCAATTTTCTGTATCTTACTCTACTGCATGTTTATATTTTCTAACCTGCTATGATCTGTTGAGATGTATTGTGCTCGCTCCTGTCCTGACTGGACCTGTTAAAAATATTACAGAGGACGAGAAGGAGGCCTGTTTGGATACCTTCTACGGATCAGCCCTAGACGACACTTGTGAGCTGGACTCTCAGGAGGACCCAGCTCTAGTTGATGACATTACCCATACTGCCTAGACTAGTTTAGTTAGGCTTTATCTTACTTATGTTGTCTGGGACTAGTCTAGGTTTTACTATGTCTGTCATTTAAGATCTGGATTGTATATATTCTTTCATATTCAGCAGTTGAGACTTTGTATTTCTGGATGTTTGCTGAGATGTTATCTTAGACACTTAGACTCTTCTAATCATCTGTATTTCTTGAGTTCTATATCATAGCGTGCTTCTTCTTTCTTAGTTGTGATTGAGTTTACATTCTGCTATGTCACCCCCATCCGGGGAGTATAAACTTCTTAGCATTATATTGTTAGATGTTGTGACCTAGGACAACGTTCTACCGCCGACACTGCGGCGTAGGCTGGACGTACCCACTTCTCGTGCCCTTACTCTAGGGTACGGGTCGTGACGCGTTTTTAGTGGAGGCCCATGCCGGTCGAGTTTGTGTAGTGGTATTCGAACTAGAGTATCACTACAGCCTACAGTAGGATTAGGATATTTTAAAGGTACTCAGTCACATTAGAAAAAATTCCTTATCAGATCCCTTTTATCTAAATTTGCAGCTTATTGTTTTCCATTGAATATTAACTGTCTTCCTTTGATTTCTCGCTACATTCTCCGTAATTGCTTGTTGTTTTGATCTGTCTTCATAATGGTTATGGAGACATGATCTCATCGCTTCGGTTGGGGGGATACTATCGAGAGGCTGGCCACCTCTCGTCCTGTTCATCAAGGCCTCGAGACCGCAGCTCATGTAGTGCCGACTCAGGTTGGCGTTTCTGCTACATTGGAGGTGCACCTCTGTCTGTACAAAGACTTTTTTGTCATTCCCGATTTCTCTCAACAGCAGTGGTTCATGCAGCACTAGCAGTAGACCAGGGGAAACTAGCAGGGGCGAGCTACCGTCAGGACAATCGAGGATGCATAGACCATTGGAGTTCTTGTCACGCCCCAGAACCAGAATACTGGAGAGCGGGGGCAGACATAGCCAGCTACGTATATGAAATGGATTCCATCTCGCTATACGGTCACGGCTGTCTAGATACATGAGGGTTTACTACAAGCCAATAGTCTCTTATGGTCATGAACAAGCCTAGTGTCTCAATCACAAGCAAGTAAGTAAATGTTACAAGATGTATGATCATTAAATATACAATAATAAGGCGTCCCAAATATTACATATTCAGCTGATCATGAAGCTAGTCGTTACAAAATATTAGGACTAGCAAGAGTTTAGTCATACATGATCAACCCTAGGATCTGTTAATCATGTTACATCCCGTAGGCAGACAGTAAATAAAGTGCAATCGAGCTAAACAGGTGCTCGTCGGCTAAACGCCTCAAGAGAATATTTTTACAATAGAGTGGGAGAGCCAAATAACCCACTCGTTGCCAGGGTTCCGTCTAGTGGCCACCATCTGGCTGGAAGGTCGGTAGATCCTCTGGAGCTGCTCCGAAATCTGGCCACACAAAACCAGCTGAGTCAGACCCCAGAAAGAGCAAGTGCCACAAAGGAAGCTTCACTTAAGAACTAAAACCAGCAATCAGCACAAGATATAAATAAAAGTAAGAACTGAAAATAAAAAAAATACACCAGGATGATATACGATGAGATAACCAAGGAACTATTCAGATAACCAGGTTACAACCCGTAAACCAAACAAGGACCGGGGTTGTAACCCTTCGTCTAAACAGAACTTGGAATTCTCACCATTTATCGGAAAAATAAATACAAGCATTCTGGTCATTCAATAATCTGGAACAGGATTCAGGGCAAGACTAGACTGGTTAGACTCTGTCCAATCACTTCACGGCCAAGCAAGAATTACGGCTTGATACTTTAACTAACTAGGGTTGTCACAAGCCTAATTACTAACAAGATGCAGTGAGATTATTCCACAACCACAAGCCCTGCAGACCATCCAGGTTACCCGGGTTAAAAGATTAGAGTTGAATTCAGGTGGGTACATCGTCCAGGAAACGAATGTACCCTTAGGTAGCTTGAAGGGTGCAACACATGACAGTGTGCTGAAAATGTGCCCTACTCGACGGCAGGCTACAGATCCCAAGGCGTGCCCAGGTAACGAGATTGCTTGTAGCTAGGAAATCTCTTCATGACTAATGTATTAATCTAGTTATTAGTCCTTAGTTCATTTCAATAGGTACTCCTGACCGTGGTACTCAGGAGTCCCATCCTAGACATGATGTAAGACAGGACTGGTTTTTTTATACAAGCACAATCACCCATGGTATCCAGGTTAATTATACAAGTCATGTCATGTCAGGTAGCCGTCGTAACGGCTATTCGAGATAATCATGTCAGGTTATCAGGTCAAGTGTACTAGTCAGGAGTGCGCCACGACGGGCCACTATCAGGTCATGTCATGTTACTCATGTCAGGAGTACACCACTACGGGTCACTATCGTGTCAGGCTCAGTTATCCTTTCCAAATATATTACATAAATTCGTGATTATCAAGTTCAGGACAAAAGGCGTAAGGATATAAAATGGGCGTTAAATATCTGATAAAATATCAATATACAAGGCTATAGAAGATCCAGGGTAATCAGGCTATGCTCAGGTCAGGCTACGCTCAGGCTAGGCTATGCTCAAGCCAGCGTACGCTCAGGGCAAGCTACGCTCAGTTCAGACGCTCACAAAAGGCAGCATATGCACTCTATACGACTCCTAGTCAAGCGAACGAGCGTATGCGAGTCATACGCTCCCAAAAGGCAGCGTATGGGGTCGATACGACTCCTTGTCAAGCAAGCGAGCGTATGCGAGTCATACGCTCCCAAAAGGCAGCGTATGGGGTCGATACGACTCCTTGTCAAGCAAGCGAGCGTATGCGAGTCATACGCTCCCAAAAGGCAGAGTATGGGGTCGATACGACTCCTTGTCAAGCAAGCGAGCGTCTGCGAGTCATACGCTCCCAAAAGGCAGCGTATGGGGTCGACTGTGCTGCGCTAAAGAGCGCGCGCAACTCAATAGCACAAGCTAAAAAGCTCGTGCACTGCTCACTGTCTTCTCCAAATCAGCAAGAACTCCATGGTTGAACCCAAAGCTTCAAAAGTCCATAACTTGGTCAAAATAAGTCCAAATCCAACTTTTCAAAGGTCAAAATTGGGTAGAATAAAATGCTCTACAACATAGAACTATCAAAACTTGAAAACAAAGAAGTTTAATAGATCAAAACCACCAAAATCCGAAAGTAACTAATTTCTAGATCTACAAAAATTAAAGCCTCGAAATGGAAAATGACAAGTTCTAATATGTCTTAGAAATATGAGAAGAAGCTAATGGAATAATAAAAATGAGCTCTCTTGTGGAAGCAAGTTGCACTTGCCTGGACCTCTCTCTCCCTCTCTTTGGTAGGTGAAGGAAGTAATGGGGAAGAAGAAGATGAGTTATGAAGAGAGAGAATGAAGGAATGGATTAATAAAGGGGTTGGTGGTGGTAGGTAGGGGGTGGTGGTGGAAATGAGGGAGAAGCATAGGCTAAGGTGTTCCACCCTTGGCCCATGATGAACCAAGCATTGGGCCGGCCTAACCAAGCCAACCCAAACCGAGAGTAAACAAGCCAAGCCAAACCAAAGAGATATACAAATACAAGATAAAATACGTATACGTATTCCAAATACGTAATACGAACAACAGACATTACAACTCTATCCACCTTAAAAGAATTTCGTCCTCGGAATTTAATCAAGAGGCTAGAGGAGCAATGAAAAGCTACATTAATCACATGCAAGCTATAACTAGGCAGACAATCACTCATTCAAGCAAGGAATCGAAGGCATGAGGCATAAGAAAGACACTATACCTCACGAGTCAAATAAGTCGGGATATCGTGATCGGATATCATCCTCACGCTCCCATGTTGACTCCCCCAAAGAGTGATGACCCCAAGCAACTCGGACTAACTTGATAGTCTTGTTCTTGAGGATCTTCTCTCTTCGATCCAATATAGACACGGGCCTCTCCTCGTACGAAAGGTTGGTACCAACAACCAATTCAGAATGATCCAGGATGTGGCTCGGGTCCGGGATGTACCGTCGTAATTGGAATACATGGAACACGTCATGCACCTCGCTTAGCGACGGTAGAAGAGCGAGACGATAGGATACATCTCCTACTCGCTCCAGAATGTCAAACGGTCCTATATACCTAGGACTAAGCTTGCCCCATACACCGAAACGAATGATGCCACGGTTAGGCGAAATCTTCAGGAATACATGATCGCCGACCGAAAACTCGAGAGGGCGCCGATGAGAATCGGCCCAATGGCACTGGCAATCTTGGGCAACTCGAAGGTGATCTCTGACTCGCCTGACTACTTCAACGGTCTGAGCAATCATTTCTGGACCAAGCATCTGCCTCTCTCCAACATCATTCCAGGCTAACGGGGATCTGCACTTCCTGCCATACAGTGCCTTGAACGGTGCCATCTGGATACTGGCCTGGAAACTATTGTTGTATGAGAATTCCACCAGGTGTAAATGATCTTCCCATGAACCACCGAAGTCAAGTGTGCAAGATCGTAACATATCTTCAAGAGTCTGGATCGTGCGCTCCGACTGGCCATCTGTCTGCGGGTGATATGCTGAACTTAACTGGAGATGAGTCCCCAAACTCTCTTGTAAGCTACGCCAAAAGTGCGACGTAAATCTTGAATCTCGGTCCGAGGTGATACTGACTGGCACTCCGTGCAATCTGACAATCTGCCTGAGGTACATCTTCGCTAGCTGAGCCGTCGACTGACCAACTCTAAACGGGAGAAAGTGCGCTACCTTGGTAAGCCTATCCACAATGACCCAAATAGCATCTCTACTAGCTGGGGATATAGGTAATCCAGTCACGAAATCCATGGTCACATGCTCCCACTTCCATTCTGGAATCGGTAAGGGCTGAAGAAGTCCAGCCGGTCTCTGATGTTCGGCCTTAACCTGTTGGCAAACCAAACACCGAGAGACAAACCGAGCTATCTCCCGCTTCATGCCATTCCACCAGAAGTGCTGACGGATATCACGGTACATATTCGTACTGCCAGGATGGATGGAATACTGAGAACTGTGCGCCTCTGACATGATCTCCTGTCTGATATCTCCACTGGGTACACAAAGACGCTTACCATGCCTAAGTGTACCATCCTCATGAATACATAACTCTGGTCTTCGTCCTGTTTCACACTCTGCTCTGAGTCGCTGAAGCTTGGAATCTGCCGACAGCGACATCCGGATCCTTTCGACTATAGTGGACTGAACTTGCATGCTGGCCATCAACGCCACACTGGAAGGGAGAACAACTTCAATATCCATCTTCTGAAGATCTGCTAACAGCTCTGGTTGTGCTGTTAGGAAATAAGCTCCGGCTCTCCTGCTCAATGCATCTGCTACGACATTAGCCTTCCCAGGATGATACTGCAAGCTGACATCATAATCCACAAGAAGCTCTAGCCACCTCCTCTGACGCATGTTAAGATCCTTCTGGGTGAAAACATACTTCAGGCTCTTGTGGTCGGTAAAAATCTCCATCCTATCTCCGTACAAGTAGTGCCTCTACAATTTAAGTGCAAACACCACTGCTGCCAGCTCCAAGTCATGGGTTGGGTAATTCCTCTCATGATCACGAAGTTGTCGTGACGCATAAGCTATTACCTTTCCATGCTGTATCAGAACACATCCTAAACCTCTGCCTGAAGCATCACAATACACTGAGAATCCTCCGGTCCCATCTGGAAGCGTGAGAATAGGAGCTGTTATCAGGCCTCGCTTCAACTGCTCAAAAGAACTCTGATACTCTGCTGTCCAAGCAAATTGTGCATCCTTGCGGGTCAACTGCGTCAATGGCGCTGAAATTCGAGCAAAATCCGAAACAAACCGTCGGTAGTAGCCGGCCAATCCAAGAAAACTACGAACCTCTGCAACTGTGCTGGGCACTGGCAATGACTCAATAGCCACAATCTTCTGGGGATCCACTTCTATTCTTCCTCGAGTGATAATATGACCCAAGTATGAAATACGATCGAGCCAGAACTCGCATTAACTGAACTTGGCATATAACTGGTGCTCTCTGAGGATCTGAAGAACTATACGGAGGTGCTGCTCATGCTCCGCTTCACTCTTGCTGTAGACCAGAATGTCATCCAAGAACACAATCACAAACTGATCCAAGTAAGGCATGAAGATGCGATTCATGAGGTCCATAAATACTGCCGGCGCATTGGTTGCTCCAAAAGGCATAACAAGGAACTCCCAATGCCCATATCTTGATCTAAAAGCTGTCTTCGGGATGTCCTGCTCTCTGACTCTGATCTGATGATAACCTGAGCGCAAGTCAATCTTCGAGAATACTGAAGCCCCCTTGAGTTGATCAAACAAGTCATCTATCCTCGGAAGAGGGTATCTGTTCTTGATTGTCACTGAGTTCAAGGTACGATAATCAATACATAACCTGGACGTACCATCCTTCTTTTTCACAAGAAGCATCGGGGCTCCCCAAGGCGACCTACTAGCACGAATGAATCCCTTGGTTCTGAGTTCTTCAATCATCTTGTACAATATCTCCAACTCTGACGGTGCCATCCTATAGACTCTCTCTGACACTGGGGCTGTCCCGGGAATCAAGTCTATAGTGAACTCAATCTCCCGCTCCGGAGGCATACCTGGAAGTTTTTCTTGGAAAACATCTGAAAACTCCTCGACTATCCTGGGCAACTGAACTGCTGCTACTGCTATCCGCAATACTGGAGGAGATGACTCAACTTCGCCTCGGGAGAAAGAAAACTCCGGCTCACCTGGAAAGCTAAAAACAACCCTGCCAATGTGGCAGTCTATCCTAGCAAACTGGTTCCTCAACCAATCCATCCCTAGGACCACATCATAATCGGCCATCGGGAATTCTATCAATCTAGCGGAGAATTCTCTACCGCTAACTACGATCCGACACGAGGAAAACACTCTATCTACACCCACAAGTCCGTTACCAGTAAGTATATTGAGCCTTACTGATAATGACTCGGATCCAGTCCTACCCGTGTCGCGAATCGTACAGACATAAATGAATGCGATGCACCAGAATCAAATAAAGTTAAAGCTGGAAAGGAGTTGACGAGAATAGTACCTGCCACTACCTCACCTGGTGCCAACTCTTCCTCCACGGTCATCACCATAGCCTGACCGTGCCCTCGGGGTGCTGGTCCCCTCTGCTGAAATCCTCGCTGCCTATTCTGACTCTGGGCTTGGACTTGTGCATACTGCTGGGGGTTCTGCTGCTGGAATGCCTGGGACTGAGGCGGCAAGGGCCTCGGCAATGGATACTGCTGCTGCTGCTGCTGGACCGGAGCTGGTCCTCTCACCGAAGAGCTAGAAAGGTTAGACGATGATGAACCACCCCTATTCGGGCAGGATCCAACCCTATGGTCTGGTGCTCCACAAGCCAGACACAATCCCTGTGCCCTGCGACATTCTGCCACCACATGGCCTGGCTTCCCACAATGAGAACAACCCACTGCGGAAGATTGCTTCTGCTTCTGCTGCTGCTAAGGGTGCGTCGGAGTTGAATGCTGAACCGACGTCACTGAGGCTGCTCGCCTCGGAGCCCCAATAGTCAAGGCCCTGGCTGTCGGGGCTGGTGCTGAAGACTGATTCATCTGGCCGTGAGATCTCTTCCGACCCCCGGCCCTATCCACAATCCTCTGGGAGGTATACTCATGCCTCCGGGCTGCTCTCAAGACTGCATCAAAAGTCTGATGCTCAAACTGCTCGACTGCCAACAAGATCTCCAGGTGAAGTCCCTGCTGGAACCGCTGGGCTCTATCATACTCGGTTGCCACCAAGGTGGAAGCAAACCGACTGAGTCTGGAAAACTCGGCCGCATATCCGTCGACCGTCCT
This sequence comes from Iris pallida, assembly GCA_029216955.1. Classification (NCBI taxonomy): domain Eukaryota; kingdom Viridiplantae; phylum Streptophyta; class Magnoliopsida; order Asparagales; family Iridaceae; genus Iris; species Iris pallida. The sequence goes on from JANAVB010042617.1 coordinate 2,604,133, forward strand.
GTCTCCTTGCTTCAGATTTGTGAACCTCGTCTGTAGATCGTACCGAGCTACAGCATCAAAATACTTGGTCTGGAATCTCTTCCGGAATACTGCCCAAGCAATGGGGGCTGCTAATCCAACAGCCTGCGCTGCCCACCAGCTGCGGGCAAGATCTAATAGCTGTAGGCGCACAACTGCCACCTTCTCGTTCTCTGGGGTCCTGGCTGCTTCTAGAATCACTTCCGTGTCCTGAAGCCATGCATCTGCCGCTGTCACGCCCCAGAACCAGAATACTGAAGAACGGGGACGTACACAGCCAGCTACGTATAACGGAACGGCAACCATCTCGCTATACGGTCACGGCTGTCTAGCTATGTGAGGGTACACTACAAACCATCAGTCTCTTAGGGTCAAATCAAGCTATTGTCTCAATCTCAACAAGTAATGATAGTAACAAGATATCAGACCACCAAATATACAATTGTAAGGCGTCCCAAACATTACATATCCAGATGATCATGAAGCTAGTCGTACAAAATGTAAGGACTAGCAAGAGTTAAGTCATACATGATCAACCTCGAGTTGCCAATCATGATTACAGCCCGTAGGCAGACAGAAAGTAAAGTGCATCGAGCTAACAAGTGCTCGTCGGCTAAACGCCTCAAAAAAATATCAGTTAACAATACAGTGGGAGAAACAAAAAGAGAAAACCCACTCGTTGCCCGGGTTCCGTCTAGTGTTCACCATCGGGCTGGGTAGCAGGTAGATCCTTTGCTGCTGCTCCGGTATCTGGCCATACAAAACCAGCTGGGTCAGACCCCAGAAAGAGCAAGTGCCACAAAGGAGGCCACGAAATAAGAACAAAGCCAGCAATCAGCACAATAATATAATTACATAATAAGAGACAGTAATTTAAGAAAAAGGCATGATAGTTAGATATAAAAGATAAATCTTGTACAGAATCGATAAAAGACAGAACATATGGAAAGGCATGACAGGATGATATACGATGAGATGACCATGGGACTATTCAGATAGCCAGGTTACAACCCGTAAACCAAACAAGGACCGGGGTTGTAACCCTTCGTCTGAACGGAACTTGGTTTCTCCCACCATTTATCGGCAAGATAAAATACGCGAATTCAAGACTTGCAATTAAACATGATTAAGGTAAAGCACGAGTAATCATGTCATGTCATGACCTTGCACAGGATCAGGACAGGACAAGAGGGACTAGACTCCATCCAATCAATCACGGCCAAGCAAGTACTACGGCTTACTACTTTAACTAACTAGGGTTATCACAGACCTGATTACTAACAAGATGCAATGAGAATTCCAAGTCCGATTACCTGTTTGTTACTACCTGAATGCTCCCAGCAAGAAAAGGAAAAGATAGCATGATATAGCAGACGCACTGTAGTAAGATACATGTGTCCTAAGGTACCACGCTCGAAGGCGGGCTGGAAGTGCGCTCATCTCGATGGATAGCAACAAATCCCAGGTATATATATATAAGGCCGGGACCAAAGGGGCAACAGGTAACTGGGAAATTCTCCATGAACTAATTGATCAATCTAGTCATTAACCTAGCCAGATTCAGTATGAATCCCTGACCGTGGGAACCAGGGAGTCACATCCTAGACATGATGCAAGACAATACGAGTGGATTGCACAAGCAAGCAGGAATACCCACGGTGTCAAGACAGGTCAAGCTAAGTTATCAAGTCATGTCAAGTCAAGAGTGCGCCGCCACGGGCCACTATCAAGTTATCAAGATAATTCATGTCAGGGTACTTGTCAGGAGTGCGCCACGACGGGCCACTTATCAAGTCAGGTTGGTCATGTCAGGAGTGCACCATTACGGGTCACTATCATGTTATGCTAGTTCCTTGTCATGCCATGCCATGTACAATAGTCATTCCAAACATATTAAGTAAAATCAAGTTCATGACAAAAGGCGTAGGGATATAAAATGGGCGTAAAATATCTAATAAAATACTAATATAAAATAGGACTATAGAAGAGCCAAGACCAAGAAATAACAAATTCATCATAGACAAGTAGGTTGTGCAAGAGGGTCAGGGGTTGGGCTGCGCAGGGTATGCACTGCGCATGGAAGAGCTGCGCAAGAGTATGCACTGCGCATGGAAGAGCTACGCAAGGGTAGACTGCGCATGGGGTCAAAGGGCACAGGGTTAAAGGGGCACAGGGGATGTACTGCACAATGGGTCATTGCGCATGGACCAAGGGTACAGGGGCTGCCTTGTGCATTGATTGGATTGCGCAAGGGAGGATTGCGCATGAGATGGATTGCGCAGAAGTGGACTGCGCAGGAGCAGATTGCGCATGAGCAGACTGCGCATGGGCAGACTGCGCATGGGCAGACTGCGCATGAATCCATGCGCAGTCGAGTTGAGCGCAGTTCGCCAAGGGGCAAGCTGCACGGTCGACGCTGCGCTAAAGAGCGATGGCCGAGGGGGATGCGCAATCCAGCACTGCGCTAAAGAGCGCAGGCTGCTACTCCAGGCCGAGAAGAACACCAAGAACACCAAAAATTCAAATTTTTATATCTTTGTCAAATCAAAGCCAAATCTAGATTTTCAAGGTTCTAACTTGAGTAAAATTGAATTCTCTTCCACATGGAAGCATCAAAACCCACAAAAATCCAACCAAAATAGATCAAAACTATGTAAATCCAAAAATAGTTAAAACCTAGATCTAGAACAATAGAAACTCCAAATCATAAAATGTCAAGTTCTAATGTTGATCTCCATGGCCTAATCTAGCTAATGGACAAATAAAAAGTGGTTCTCATATGGTGGCAAGGTGTACTTGCCTAATGGATTGGAGAGTTGTGTGGAGGAAGAAGAAGAAGAATTAATGGAGGAAAATAATGAGGAGAGAGAGTGTTAGGTGGGGATTTTAATGGGGGAGGCTAAGTTGTGTTGAGGGTGGAGGTTAGCTAAGATGGTCCAATGCATAATAAACCAAACCAATCCAATTCCTATCCAAATAAAACCAAGCTCCATTAATCAGAATTAATCCAGGAATGATAAATGACAATTAAACTACAATGCTAAGTATGAAATATACTACAACTTAACTGGTCAAGAAAAAAATAAAAAATACTGGTCAGAAATACGATCACGTATAAAATACGTATCACGAATTTCGGGGCACTACAGCCGCGATAGCATCTTCACTATCGTCGAAGAATGGAGGGTTCAAGCGCTTGAAGCTGTTGGCAGCGCTGTTACCCTGATGACCACTCCGGGTCAAAGCATCCGTCACTGCCTGGTGCAAGGCATCTCCACGCCGGTCTTGTGAAGCTATCAAGGTCCTGACGAGTCCTACCAAAGTGCCATCATCATGTTCTACAGGTTGAACTGGCTGGACTGGTGGCTCTCCGCCAGAAGGCACGACTCTGGAGGCTACTCCGGAATGCTGGGCTTGATCTCCAGGTTGCTGCTGGTCCGCGGGAGGTGCTCCGCCTTGCTGATCGGCCGGGTCAGGTACTATGCCGCTGAAGAAGATGACATAGAAAACAATAAGGAAGGACCAGGACAGAGCAACGATACAAGCATATGATCAGGACAAGAATCCAGGGATTCAGAAGATACGAACAGAGATCAAGGACGAATACTGATTGAGACATCTATTCGGTAAACCCTCACATATCTTGATTTACAAGACCTGCATGGGCCACCACTTAAACCATGTCACGCCCCAGAACCAGAATACTAGAGAGCGGGGGCAGACATAGCCAGCTACGTATATGAAATGGATTCCATCTCGCTATACGGTCACGGCTGTCTAGATACATGAGGGTTTACTACAAGCCAACAGTCTCCTATGGTCATGAACAAGCCTAGTGTCTCAATCACAAGCAAGTAAGTAAATGTTACAAGATGTATGATTATTAAATATACAATAATAAGGCGTCCCAAATATTACATATTCAGCTGATCATGAAGCTAGTCGTTACAAAATGTTAGGATTAGCAAGAGTTTAGTCATACATGATCAACCCTAGGATCTGTTAATCATGTTACAGCCCGTAGGCAGACAGTAAATAAAGTGCAATCGAGCTAAACAGGTGCTCGTCGGCTAAACGCCTCAAAAGAATATTTTTACAATAGAGTGGGAGAGCCAAAAATAACCCACTCGTTGCCAGGGTTCCGTCTAGTGGCCACCATCTGGCTGGAAGGTCGGTAGATCCTCTGGAGCTGCTCCGAAATCTGGCCACACAAAACCAGCTAGGTCAGACCCCAGAAAGAGCAAGTGCCACAAAGGAAGCTTCACTTAAGAACTAAAACCAGCAATCAGCACAAGATATAAATAAAAGTAAGAACTGGAAATAAAGAAAATATACCAGGATGATATACGACGAGATAACCAAGAAACTATTCAGATAACCAGGTTACAACCCGTAAACCAAACAAGGACCGGGGTTGTAACCCTTCGTCTGAACAGAACTTGGAATTCTCACCATTTATCGGAAAAATAAATACAAGCATTCTGGTCATTCAATAATCTGGAACAGGATTCAGGGCAAGACTAGACTGGTTAGACTCCGTCCAATCACTTCACGGCCAAGCAAGAATTACGGCTTGATACTTTAACTAACTAGGGTTGTCACAAGCCTAATTACTAACAAGATGCAGTGAGATTATTCCACAGCCACAAGCCCTGCAGACCATCCAGGTTACCCGGGTTAAAAGATTAGAGTTGAATTCAGGTGGGTACATCGTCCAGAAAACGAATGTACCCTTAGTTAGCTTGAAGGGTGCAACACATGACAGTGTGCTGGAAATGTGCCCTACTCGACGGCAGGCTACAGATCCCAAGGCGTGCCCAGGTAACGGGATTGCCTGTAGCTGGAAAATCTCTTCATGACTAATGTATTAATCTAGTTATTAGTCCTTAGTTCATTTCAATAGGTACTCCTGACCGTGGTACTCAGGAGTCTCATCCTAGACATGATGTAAGACAGGACTGGTTTATTTATACAAGCACAATCACCCACGGTGTCCAGGTTAATTATACAAGTCATGTCATGTCAGGTAGCCGTCGTAACGGCTATTCGAGATAATCATGTCAGGTTATCAGGTCAAGTATACTAGTCAGGAGTGTGCCACGACGGACCACTATCAGGTCATGTCATATTACTCATGTCAGGAGTGCACCACTACGGGTCACTATCGTGTCAGGCTCAGTTATCCTTTCCAAACATATTACATAAATTCGTGATTAGCAAGTTCAGGACAAAAGGCGTAAGGATATAAAATGGGCGTTAAATATCTGATAAAATATCAATATACAAGGCTATAGAAGATCCATGGTAATCAGGCTATGCTCAGGTCAGGCTACGCTCAGGCTAGGCTATGCTCAAGCCAGCGTACGCTCAGGGCAAGCTACGCTCAGTTCAGACGCTCACAAAAGGCAGCATATGCACTCTATACGACTCCTAGTCAAGCGAGCGAGCGTATGCGAGTCATACGCTCCCAAAAGGCAGCGTATGGGGTCGATACGACTCCTTGTCAAGCAAGCAAGCGTATGCGAGTCATACGCTCCCAAAAGGCAGCGTATGGGGTCGATACGACTCCTTGTCAAGCAAGCGAGCGTATACGAGTCATACGCTCCCAAAAGGCAGCGTATGGGGTCGATACGACTCCTTGTCAAGCAAGCGAGCGTATACGAGTCATACGCTCCCAAAAGGCAGCGTATGGGGTCGATACGACTCCTTGTCAAGCAAGCGAGCGTATGCGAGTCATACGCTCCCAAAAGGCAGTGTATGGGGTCGACTGCGCTGCGCTAAAGAGCGCGCGCAGCTCAGTGGCACAAGCTAAAAAGCTCGTGCACTGCTCACTGTCTTCTCCAAATCAGCAAGAACTCCATGGTTGAACCCAAAGCTTCAAAAGTCCATAACTTGGTCAAAATAAGTCCAAATCCAACTTTTCAAAGGTCAAAATTGGGTAGAATAAAATGCTCTACAACATAGAACTATCAAAACTTGAAAACAAAGAAGTTTAATAGATCAAAACTACCAAAATCCAAAAGTAACTAATTTCTAGATCTACAAAAATTAAAGCCTCGAAATGGAAAATGGCAAGTTCTAATATGTCTTAGAAATATAAGAAGAAGCTAATGGAACAATAAAAATGAGCTCTCTTGTGGAAGCAAGTTGCACTTGCCTAGACCTCTCTCTCCCTCTCTTTGGTAGGTGAAGGAAGTAATGGGGAAGAAGAAGATGAGTTATGAAGAGAGAGAATGAAGGAATGGATTAATAAAGGGGTTGGTGGTGGTAGGTAGGGGGTTGTGGTGGAAATGAGGGAGAAGCATATGCTAAGGTGTTCCACCCTTGGCCCATGATGAACCAAGCATTGGGCCGGTCGAACCAAGCCAACCCAAACCGAGAGTAAACAAGCCAAGCCAAACCAAGGAGATATGCAAATACAAGATAAAATACGTATACATATTCCAAATACGTAATACGAACAACAGGCATTACAGTTCTTGCTGCAAGTTTCGTGCTTCTCGATTCTATTGCCGTAATTGTCTTTTATAACTACCTTGAAATATGATTCCATCTGTTCCTTGCTGATTGATTAATTTTTGTCATGTTGCTCTTTTGTTATGTTTGTTTTTCTTCTAAAAAAAATCATATGGGCTAGGTCACCGAAATCATGGGATCTAGAATATTCGATAGTCGTGTTAGTTGCAATAGTGAGGACATGTAGTCAGATTTTGGATGTATTTCTCGGGTATAGGAATTTAAGGTTTTTGCCGTCGCATGCGGCAATGCGAAAATTTAAATACCATGAACCTAGAGGTTTGTACCCTAGTCAAGGACTGTGTGATTATCGTAGCCTTGCTCACTAGCATGACGAAGACTCTGAACAACATGATTTTGGACAGACGTATATGATTATACCCTTTTGTTGTTTTTAAAATTGTATTCCATCAAATAACTTAGGAGTAGGGATATTTTAGTTTGTAGAACTTATTCATAGGTAGATCTCCATAGTATAATGATATGATGACTTGTAGAGTGCCTGTACCCAGGGGATGATAGTTAGCATTGGTATTAGAATAGTAACCCAGTGTAGGTGATTCCCATGTTATTTATAATATCAACCAGTTACGTATAGGATGTTAGTATGCCTTGCAGCCTTTATGATTATTATTATTTTTCCTTACCATCTTCCAGTGAGGCACCCATGACCAGAGCCTGCCCTTGAGTATAGTTGTAGTTTCACCTAAGACCGAGAGGTCTATTTATATAGATAGGTTGCAGATGATATTGGCATATGGGATATGGGTTGGTCGGTACCTATAGGACATTGTTGTATAGGATTATTGACAAGTTATTTAGCCTATATTTGGCTCAGTTTTCTCTTTTAGTTAATTTCTCTTTGTGTGGAGTTCAGTCATGTTTGATCAACCTTTATAGGCAGTGTGCAGACCCATCACTAGATACCCTGTCCCCTCGGTTCACACTTGTACAAGTTGTTCACTGCGCTCAAAATTCATTACCCACCATGTTGCATCATAGGTTTCACTGGACCATAGTTCAGACCCCAATTATTGACTCACCAGTATAACCATCAACCCTTACCATATTCTACATATCTGAGAGTTAGTATCATACATACTAGAGGTCTGCACTCACCCTTGGGACAGTTTACTGTTCTGTCCCAGTACACCTTACAGTATCTGACCCCTTCATTGGAGTGATAGGCATGTGGTAGGGAATGTGTGTTATTAGACCTTGAGTAGAGTTGAGGTGATGAGGTTTAATATATATATAGTTGTACATATATGTAATGTATTTTGATTGGTACGTAGCCTGCACTCATTTACAGTATACTGCCTATTGCATTCCCTATACACCAGTTTGGTTCACTTCTTCAGACCACTGTCCTGCATGTAGTTAGTTCAGCCAGATAGAGAGGAGAGCCCAGGTTGATCTAGAGGCATGTTTCAGTCACCATGTAGGTTCCTCTCACTTTGACTATACAAGTGGACCCAAATGTCATGTCCTTTTGCTTATAAATTTCAGTCTCCTTAGCATCATTCCCTTTTAACTATATTGATGATTCAGGCCATTCATCCTTAGCCTAATTTCTGAGCATTTGTTTCAGTCCCTTAAAAGTTTAGTCTACTTTAACCCTTGGTTGATCAGTTATATATATATATATATATATATAGATGATATACTTAGGATATTTATAATGGGTGGTTGTTCTTGAGCTTATGTATATGTGGTATTTGGTATTTATGTTCTTAGAATATAGGTACTTAGTTATGGGTGACTTGATAGGATTGGAAAGTTAAGAGCTAGCCTACTATAGAGTTTTCCTTTTTGCTAATCTCTAGTTGCCAACACTTAGGTAGCTAGTATAGGTAAAATCCTAAGAAGTTGACCAGCTGATGACCAAGTACTAGGATGTTGAGAAAATTGACTAGTGATTAACCCTTGACTATGTTTGACCTAGAAGGGGGGTGCGATCATCTTAATTTCGGGGACAAAATTTTTATAAGGTGGGTAGGATTGTAACACCCAGTTTTCCAGATGAGGGTAATTTTGAAATTTTGTAATTATAATTATTATTTATTGATATTTATTACATATTATAATTTTTGGTGATTTTTAATCATTATTAAACTATTTTAAGTCATGTCTTATGATTTTGGTGTTTTGCTAGTGTAACCTTAGAGACTGCTGACCTAGAGTCTAGCCATGTGATTTGGATGTTTAATTAGTACATTTTAGTGTAGAGGGTATCTTGGTCATTTTAGGATTTATTTCAATTTATTATGATTTATTGGAATTTGTGTGAATTTATTATTAATTAAATATTGCTATGTGTTATATTAGTCCTTAACCTAGAAGTTTAGCCCTAACCCAGATTAGACATGGCCTAGACTAGGGTTAGTTAGCTTGGATTAGTCATGACTAGTCATTGGTTAGAATGATCAAGTTAGACTAGCTAGTTATAGTTAGTTGAGACTAGCATTGAAACCTAGGTTCCATCCTAGCCATCGATTTGACATGATGTGAGGGTGACCATTGGATGGGATCCCAAAACCCTAGAAGTAGCCAGCCCAAAACCCTAGGTGAGCCTATTTAATCCCTCTCAAATCATTGCCTCTTTGTTCATTCTCTCTCTTTTCAAGAACAAGGTGAGCTCAACTTCATTTCTCCATAACTTCTCCATTCTTCATCCTGTTTCAACCAAACTTTTTGTATTGTGACCTAAACAACACCCTCTTACTGTCCGTGGAGGTAGAATACCGATTTGGGGATCATCTTGTGCTCGAGCTACAGTGAAAGGGACTGCACTTTGACAGTTTTTGAGCTCGAGACACCCATTGGTAAATACCTCATTCTTCATTTAAACTATTGGTTTATCATCATGGATGCATAGCCCTAGGTCCCCTCTAGCCTCTTGTAGGAGCTGACACGAACCTGTGTCGGATACGTGTCCGTATCAGACACGTATCAGTAGGTCTCCTAGGTGTTCGACCTAATGCCACATAGGATTTTAGTTTAGTATTTTGGAGTTGTAAATGATAGGAATTATAGATCTAGGGTTGGCTTAGACATTTCCATTCGACTGAGTCGATTTTGTGTCAATTTGTGCCGTGTTTTGATGCGTGGACACGGCCATGCATGAGAGGGTAGCACTGCCGTGCTGTTAGGGTCCAGTGCTTCGCGGATACGGTGATTGGACTCGTGCCACTTGGCACAGACCAAGGGGCAATGACTGTCAGGTCACCCATTGAGTCTGGAATCCAGTAGTGTCGTATCGGACATGCGAAGTCACGCGTACGGGTCACACACGAGCGCGCGATCAGTCAGAATCGCGTACTGATATGCGAGTCGTGTCCATTCTGGACACGACGTGGTCGTGTCGTGTTGGGTCCTATGTGTAGCCTATCACGTGGGCCACACATGGGCATGACCACGAGACCCCACGTGTCCTGTGTCATGTTCTACAGACACGTATATGTGTACACGACACTGTGCAACACTGGGTGCACCCTATGTGTTTACATCGTGTTAGACACGCCTGTGTCGTGTCTCCTGGACACGTGAGGACACACAAGACACGTGTACACATGCTTTGTTAATTACCCACTCCTGGTTTAGCATATTAATGTGTTTTGTTCATTCGAATATGAAATTCCTCTTTGAACTGATATACAATGTTCAGTTTTGTATATTCCTGAGTTCATTCCATTTTAACTATTTAAATTGATGTTTTGGATGGTCATGATAAATTCTACATGTTATTTAGTTCATGTTTAGTTCGAGTTTTCAGTTTAGATTAATCTTGTTGATCTGGAATGAGAACTTAACCTGGAATTTGGGTTTTAATGTACTGACTGGTTTCTTTCTATTTTAGATACTAAACTTTGTAACTTAGGTTCATGGTTATTAAACGGATTTCGATTGAAATGTATATCCAGAGTTTATCCACTATTTGGATTGTATGTTAACTGTCTGAACACATTTCCTGAGACTGGGATGAACACATGGGCACTGTTTTCCCTGAACACATGAACACTGAGACACCATGTATCACTGTCTATGAATTCCTGAGAATTTTTGAAATGTAATATATGTAGTTTTGTTCGGAATTAAAATGAAATTAGTTTTGTTTCACTGATTAAAGAGATACCTGAGAATTCATATATGTTAATGTTGATTCACTGTTAGATGTTAAACTGAGATTAGTTAGGAATTTATTTCTGAAATTTTATATGTTGTTTACTGAGATTTTGTACACAGGTCCTTAAATCACTGTCTTCCTATTACTCTATACTGATTAGCTTTCATTTGACACTGCCATTGCCTAACACTCCCATGTATCCATGCTAACACACACACGCACAGGGAATAAACCTGAGAACTGAGACTCCTTTGTACACTCTTCACACACAGGTACCATATCACCTATGCACACAAACTGAACTTTAAAAACTGATAAGTGGTTTCCCAGTTTCAACTGAACTGGAATTTGTGACCCATGTCCATTCAACTGTCATTTGATTCCTATTAAAACTATCATTGTTAGCTATGGGTTAATGGGAATTCGAAATTGAGAATTGATTTCCCTCCTTAATAATCTGTCCTTTGATTCAATATTAAAAATGTTATTTCATTTCCTTAAACTGGGATTTCAAGTTGTTAATGAGAATTTCATGGATTGCATTGATAGTTGGCTTCGATTTGTAAACTGAATACTAGTGAACCTGAGAAACATTTCAAAACCTGTGATACCTATGTGCACACACACATGTTTGAATACTGTTTTCAGCACACATACTAGAGAATGGAAACCTGAGCACACACTGAACACATGTACACTGAATTGGCATATCACATTGTCTCGAATTCCTGAGAACACACACAGGTTTTATTAGCTCACACAATCTCATATATCCACACACACACTCTTATATATACACATTCCTGTCACTTGTACACTGTCACTTGTGTAAACTTGAGATTCCTATTCATGTTACCTATTCCCTGTACACAGGACACCTTATCCTATTAAGCCCTATCTTCTACACATATTAAAGCTCACACACACACAAAGCAATCTGAAATACTATGGTACATCGTACACATGTTTCCAGTCACACACCAACCCAGATTACTATGTACACTCAATTCCCTCACACAAATACACCACTCACATTGCCATGAGATGTCACCCCCTCTCTATGTATATGTAATACATATAGCTAATGTGTGTATGTATGTCTATAGGTATATATATCTAAATGTCTAATCTAATGTGAATGTGTGAATGGTAGAGTAGGATATATAGGAATTTCAATATGTGTAATAGCTAAATGTGTTAGGCATATTTCTATTGTATATGTATATATATATATATAGCTAAATGTGTTAGGAATTTCAATATGTGTAATAGCTAAATATGTATATATATATATATATATATATATATATATATATATATATATATATATATATATATATATATATATATGTGTGTGTGTGTGTGTGTGTGTGTGTGTGTGTGTGTGTGTGTATATATATTCATGATGTGAATAGTGATGTATATATATATATGGTATTGGCCTATGGTGTGTCTGTTTGCCTAGTGAGAGCTTAGTTAGACTTGTTTAGTCTTGATTAGACTAGTTAGACTTGTTTGACTTAGGTTTGACTTAGTTGACCTAGTTTGACTTCTAGGGTTGACCATAGTTGACTTTAGTCTAGATTGACCTAGAATCATGTAGAATGCATAGTAGAACTTTATGTTACCATTTTGGACTTGTTGTGACTTGTGCTATTCTGATTAGGAGCCAGACATCTCTCCTCGGATAGTACTTTTCATCCGGACACTCAGATAGTAGGCGAGTACATTATTTGATCATTTTATATCTTGTTAGAATTATATTCCTGCTTTAGATTACTTTACTTGATGCTGTCACGACATTATCACGGATTAGTACTATATAGATCTCTTCATGCGATGTTATCCCCCTCGGGAGAATCGGGTACATTATGTTATGTGCATTTCACTTTCATCATGTACTCCTGTGTTTTCACTATACATGTACACTCTTGTGAATCATGTATTCTTATGTTCACGAAGCCCTCATGTATACTTTCACGTGCACCCTTTCATGGGCCTTCATGTGATATCATGTATAATAACATAACCTGGTTAGATCCTTGTGTATTGATTGGGGGAAACGGGGGAGTGCAAATAGTCATGTGAACAAATTCCATAGTAGTGTAGATCATATGAAACTCCTTAGTGTAAATCATGTACTAATCTGTCCTGTTCATATGTGCTATCATGTACTCTACATTACTAGCCACTGTTAGTTCTCTATATACAGTAGCTATTTACATACAGTTCTTTTCTTTTACATCATGTACTTCCTTTCAGTTTCCTGTATCTTACACTACTGCATGTTTATATTTTCTAACCTGCTATGATCTGTTGAGATGTATTGTGCTCGCTTCTGTCCTGACTGGATCTGTTGAAAATATTACAGAGGACGAGGAGGAGGCCTGTTTGGATACCTTCTACGGGACAGCCCTAGACGACACTTGTGAGCTGGACTCTCAGGAGGACCCAGCTATAGCTGATGACATTACCCCTACTGCCTAGACTAGTTTAGTTAGGCTTTATTTTACTTATGTTGTCTAGGACTAGTCTAGATATTACTATGTCTGTCATTTGAGATCTGGATTGTATATATTCTTTCATATTTAGCAGTTGAGACTTTGTATTTCTGGATGTTTGCTGAGATGTTATCTTAGACACTTAGACTCTTCTGATCATCTGTATTTCTTGAGTTCTATATCATATCGTGCTTCTTCTTCCTTAGTTGTGATTGAGTTTACATTCTGCTATGTCACCCCCATTCGGGGAGTATAAATTGCTTAGCATTATATTGTTAGATGTTGTGACCTAGGACAGCATTCTACAGCCGATACTGCGGTGTAGGCTGGACGTACTCACTTCTCGTGCCCTTACTCTAGGGTGCGAGTCGTAACAAGGCCCAGGCTCATAGACAGAGAGACCAGCAGCAGTATCAGACAGAACAAGAAGCATGTACCTATTGTGGCAAGATAGGGCATCTTAAATTAGTTTGTTGGGCAACCATTAGACGATGCTTCCGCTGTGGTATAGAGGACCATTCAGTTAGAACTTGCCCCTATCCGACATCTCGAGGGCAACCAGCTACACCAGATGTACCATCTCTGTTTTTTCATTCTCCTCAGTCATCACCCCCAGCAGTGGATGAGCAGTTAGGTCCAATACTAGATGTTCAACCATTGGCACAATATCCTCCGCCATCGCGAGCTCAGAGGGTCAGACAGCGCATAGCGCGGTTGTATGCGCAGTCTCAGGGGCAGCTCTAGTATCAGCATGAGGGTAGTACCTCAGGAGTCTCAGGTACCATCTTCATGGTCTTCTTTCAGTTATGTCCTTTTGATTCATCCTTCAGTAGCAGGCCAGGTAGTGGCAGTATATCTTGGGTTCCTGCAGGCGACCTTGTATTCTATTCACGTATGGAGTACAATGGTCGGCTTGATTTATTCGGTGAGTGAAGGCGAGTTTCTTGTCCCCAACTCTTCTATGTTCGTAGTCGAGGCACGTGATAACTTCATTGGTATCGACTACGAAGATACGTCCTGGGTAGAGTCATGTCTTGGACTAAGTCATTGGTATCGGCTTATTTTGAGAATTGACTTTTATCTAAGTTGTGAAGTCAGCGTAGGCCTGCTCTTACTCAACTGACTCAGGAGACATATTTATTCATATGCCTCCATCCCTTCTTGATTGTAGTAGTGTTGTTGCTTACGCATTTACTTATATTATTGTTGTCTTTATCTAACCAACATGCCATACTTTGTTTTGATTGATATAATTTTTCAGCTTTTTGGTTTAGTTTTCATGCTTGACTAGATTTAGGAAATTCCGAGGACAGAATTTATTTTTAAGTTATGGAGAGTTGTGAGACTCGTCTCACAGTATCTGTATTTATATACGGATACGTATTTTGTAGTGTATTTCGTATTTTTTTGATTTTCTTAATGCTTTAAAATTTTTCCTAAACTTATAGATTTTTTTCTTGGCCGGCATACCTCCAGTATGCCGGTGTATACCGACGGCATACCGTCCATACCGATTTTCCACATTTTAGATATTTTCGATTTCAAATATTTTCATGAATAGTGTTTTCGATATTTTCGTAAATAGTGTTTTGGATATTTTGATGAATAGTGTTTAGATATTTTTGTGAATAGTGTAGATGCACCCTATTACCCAATGGATATTTGGTTTTGTTTGAATGGCTAGGATTGACTTATATCTTCACATGGATCACCATCCGACGGCTAAGATTAATTCCCTCTTCTATATATACAATTTCACTTTCTCTGTCCTCTCTTTTCATTCTCTTCACTCTCTCTTCATTTCTTCTTCTCTTCTCTCCCCCTTGGAGCTTGCCAAGAGCTTGGCCTTGAGGCCATAGGTGTAGTATCTAACCCCCTAGGAGGAGTAGAAGATTAGGCTTGGAGCTTAACCTAGGCAAGTACATCTTGCCAAATTCTTGAAAAACAGTATTTTATTGTCATTTTTGTTTTCATTGGCATTAAATGCTTAGAATTTCCCAAACTCATTTTGTTAAATAGGTTCTCCTTATGATTCTCGTATATATGCATGTTTCCAAAATTTGTTTAAGCAAGGTTTTGATTTTCTGTTAAAACCCAATATTGACTTAGTAGAAAACTTGGTATCAAGAGTGATACTAGTGTTACCATCATGGATCTTGGTCACATATACATATATGAGGCCCTCACCAAGCTTGTATACATAGATTTTAAGTTTGGTGGAAATCAGAACCCGTTTTGTTTTTCCGAGAACCTATTTTTGGAGTGTTTTGAGGTATTGATCTATCAAATCTTTGGATTTGTAAAAACTAATACTCCTATGTTGTAGGGAATTAAATTTCATACAATTTTGACTTTTGAAAATCCGAATTTCGATTTAAAACGAAGTTTTTATGGCCGAAACAAGTTTTGAGTTTTCAAAAATCAACTTTCTGTGAAGGTTCGGAAAATCCGTCGAAAATCTGCATACATCCATTGGAAAATCCGAACTTGCACCACTAAACTTGCTATGACACTTCGAAAAATCTGCCGGTAATCCGCAATAATCCGTCGGATAATACGGTTAGGCTATTTTTGTCTTTTTTGCCCGTTTCTGCCCGTTTTTGTCCGTTTTTGATATTTTCTTCGATTGTAATGATTTCTTAACATGATTAGATGATCTTGCATAGTTAGAAAATGATTGTACACCCAATATACACTTGATACTAGCGCATGCTCAATCATTTTACTATGAAATGTACTTAGTTTTAATTATTCTTCCCCACATGCTATGATATGTCTTTTTGATAGATTCTTTCTTACAAGCTATGATAATTGTTGCCATGCCTTCTTTGCTTACATGATAGTGGCCCATCGTGGCGCACTCTTCTTACATGTCTTCTTTGCTTACTAGATAGTGATCCGTCGTGGTGCACTCTTGTACATGTCTTTCTTTGCTTACTTGATAGTGGCCTGTCATTGTGCACTCCCTATAGTGGCTCATCGTAGCGTACTTCTGGCTTCTTGTCTGTTATATTTTTCTTGTTGTGTCTTGTTATGGTACACATTCTCGTTATTGTCCAATCTCGCATGTCTCATGTCTAGGATGGATTCTGCGGAATGCCGCACCCGAAATCCAACAAGAAAATGTTAAGGACTAAACAACTAGCTTGATTACTTAGATCATTGAGAATTTTCAGTTACCTGTTGCCCCTTTAGTCTTGGCATTATATATATCCTTGGGATTTGGAGCTATACGTCATGATGAGCACACTTCCAGCGTACCGTCGAGTGTTGCACCGGGTACATTTGTCTCCTGGGCGATGTACCCATTATTATATGTCTTAGTGGTACATTTGTCTCCCGGGCGATGTACCACTACTATAGGATACATTTGTGTAGTGCCCCGTCCCTACATCGTGCCCTGTTGTTCGTCCACGGGATGCGCGAGAAAGGAACACTGTCGCTATCGACTCGGTCGGGACCGATAGGTCCGGATCGATCGAATCGATCGAACGGGAACGGTTGAATTAAGATCCATTCCCCGTTATGGAATGGCTTCTTCGGAACCAAGTCCCATATTTAGCGGGCTGCACCTCAAGGAATGACTCTGCGGCTGAGTCGGGAGAGACCTTCCGTTGCTCTGCTTTTCACGCCGCTTGCGTTGGTTTTGGCTTTGTTTACTGAATGCGTTTTCGTGAATGTTTTCGATGGTTTTCATGGCTTACGTTTCGAACTTCGCATTCGTATCAAAATTTTCTTGAATAACACAGTGTTCTAATCGGTTGCTTGTGCGATTTCAGGTGATCGCGTAGGCAACGTCTAGCGTGGCCAACCAGTTTCTCGCCTCAAGTAAATACTAGGTGAGTGGCTGACCCTTCTTCCCTCGACCCACTTCTTTATTACATTATCAATACTAGACATGTGCTATTCTAGATGTAATGCAACGACATGAATGATATTATGATGAACGGTCACACGACGTCCCACGAACATGATCTATACAGATGCTTGTCATATAATACTATTGTGCTTGCAATTATCAAATCATATAGAGCCGTGCTAAGGAAGGATGAATCGATTAAAATGAATGTCGCAACGATACTATAAGATGTGCCTTGAAATAACAAATTAACTTAGCACGGTCATAGACAACTTGTCGACAAGGGCGATTGTTTCTTCGGACGGTATCCCGAGGCTACGGGACCGTTCCGGCCTAGGAAGAAACACAGATAGCTATATCGGATGCATGCAACGGTAGGCAGTGGCTTTCAACGGGGCTCGCTACCCGCGCTGAAGGACCTCTGTCTACCAAGCTATATGTCCAGGATGGCTTGTCGTGCCAGTGACCTTCACGAACGCACTCAATTATGTATCATTATTATCAACATGATAGGGAAGAACATGATAAGTTTACGCTACGACGGCACGCTCTGCCGGGGGTAAGATCTATCGTCATTATTCGGTTGTGCTTTCAAATATAAGTTTGAATTGAGTAGGATGGCTAGCAACTTCATTAAATATTTGCATGCACGCTCACTTGAATTCTTCAACAAATGAGAGCACGGGATTTAAATTGCCATGCACCAGCACAAAGTATAAAGTGCTGACCCTCGCTCTCAACAGGTACTCGGGACCAGGATAGCGTGCCAAGGAACTGAAGGCGACGCTCCTTTCTTTAGAAGACTTGCTAGAGAGAAGGCTAGCTCTGCAATATTTTGAAGACTCCGACCCAACTGCATCAGGAGTCACAAACTCTTGCCGATCCCAGGTCTTAGAGAGTCATTTTGATGTTTGTAAAAAAGGATATAAATGTATGGAATGACTATCTCATCGATGTCGGTTGTGAGCCCACGAGGCCTCTTTTGTAATTGAGTCTGTAACCTAACTTATTATCAATGAAAATGCAAGTTTCCTTTTCTAAATGAATGTGTTCAATTTCTTTGTGTACTCTTACATATGCTGTTGTTTCGGATAACCTTATGAACCGCCTTGTGCAAGCGCAACTTAGGCTTGCACGGCATCACGCCCGGGGGACGACTATCGATTCTATCGAATCGGGGCGTGACATATTGGTATCAGAGCACGGCTTTACGTCCTTGGCCTCCAGTGTCGAGTTTTTAGTCTCAAAATTATTGGTCCTGTGTCGATGAGATATGTCGTTCCATACGAGTGAGCCCGTAATAAGTTTTGTGACTAATGTATTTTGCCTTCAAAAATCCCAGAAGGCACGTCGGTGAACGTGGCAGCAAACGAAGAAAGTGCTTCGAGCGGCTCGAGTAGCTCGAGACCCGGACCCTCAAACAATGCCATGGAGCGGATGTTGCGCATGCTGGAATCGCAACAACGACAAGCTGAGAAGAGTCAACGCCAGAATGAGCAACTTCGACGGCAGACGGAGGCGCGTCAAACTCAGTTCGAGGCCCGATTCGAAGCACAATTCAAGTTGCAGCAGAAGCAGCTTGATACTCTCCAGCAGATCGTTCAGACGGTGGTGGCCAACAACAACAACTCCGCGACAACCCATGCCGTAACCGAGCCTGCGGTCAGACAAAGTGAAGTCGATCCGGAGGCACCCGAGCCTACACATGCAGCACCGAGAAGTTCTAACTTCGACGTGTCGAAATTCACAAAGAGTTGCCGTACTTCCTTCAACGGCACGGAAGATCCCTCCTTGGCGATCGATTGGTTAGAGGAACTGGAAGACAAGTTCGAGCTGCTGGGCGTCGAAGAGTCCAAGAAAGTCGTATGCGCTCAACTTCTACTCCGGTCGAACGCGCACGACTGGTGGGCCGTGCAAAAGCAAGCGATCAGACGCGACGACGAGACAGCGGCAATTTCTTGGGCCACCTTTCGCGAGGCGTTCGAGATCGAGTACCTCCCCAAAGCCGTTCGACAAGAGAAAGAAAATAAATTCATGCAGCTAAGGCAAGGGAACATGACGGTGCGGCAGTACGCGGCAGAGTTCAACAAGTTAGCCAAGTTTGCTGGAGAATTCTTGCCCTCCCTGGCGAGTCGTGCTCGACGGTTTGAAGTGGGTTTACGACCATCCATCTACGCCCATGTGTCCGTTCCATAATACAAAACGATGGGGGAGTCTCTCAACCACGCCCTCCGCCTTGAACGCCAATATCCTCCAGGTGCTGCCGGCGCTGTGTATACCTACAATCACAAACGCCCAAGCCACGCGGAAGGAAACAACGTGACCAAGCGTCCGAACAACGGGCACCAGGGCGGACAACAGGTGCGGAACCAGGGACCTCATTGCACAAAATGCAACCGGAACGGACATCTCGCCGTCGACTGTGAAGTTCAAAATGGCGGATGTTTCATTTGCGGAAAAAGGGGTCACTTTCATGGAGATTGCCCGAAGCGTAGAAGAAACAACTTGGACGCGCCTCAGTATCCACAGCACCGTCCGGGGAATCAAGTTCCGGCGCCTCGAGCACCTCAACCCGCACCACAAAATGGCCAAGACCGTCGCCCCAATGCCCAGGGCCGCGTCTATGCCATGACTCAAGATGATGTGCTTGCGTCAAATACGGTCGTGATAGGTATACTTAGTTTCAATAATGTGCCTGCTCGTGTACTATTTGATTCAGGTGCTTCCCATAGTTTTATATCGGCGGACTTTGCTGCCGAGCACAAATTTCCGATAATATCACTAGATCTCGACCTTAGCGTGGGCACACCGATACTCACTAATTTAGCCTGCGCCGACGGGATTATCTGTATCGACGGTCAAAAGATCGGTCTTGACGTGATAGTCCTAGACATGAAGGACTTCGATATCATTCTGGGAATGGATTGGCTCGGGCAGTGCAACGCAACCATAGACTGCGCCAGAAAGACGATCACCTTCCGCATTCCAGGGGTGCCTGAATTTTGCTTTTCGTGTGGTGAGGCGTCGTCGACCTGCATGCTGATTTCGGTGATTTCTGCTCGGAGGATGCTGCATTCTGGGTACGAAGGCTATTTGGCGTCCGTCCGAGACATGCGACAGGATGGTACAAACGCGGGTCAGACCGACGTTATGGCAGAATTCCTCGATGTATTCCCGGACGAGCTACCCGGCATGTCCCCCGATCGAGAAATCGAGTTCAGCATCGATACATTTCCCGATACTCGACCGATTTCCATCCGGTCGAGCTGAAGGAACTCAAGGTCCAACTATAAGAGTTACTCGATAAAGGGTTTATTCGGCCTACTGTTTCACCGTGGGGAGCGCCCGTATTGTTCGTGAAGAAGAAGGATGGGTCCATGCATCTGTGCGTCGATTACCGAGAGCTAAACAAGGCCACCATCCGGAACAAGTACCCATTGCCCCGCATAGACGACCTATTCGATCAACTGCAAGGCGCCTCGGTATTTTCGAAGATTGATCTCCGCTCAGGCTATCATCAACTCAAGATCAAGTCAGATGACGTACAAAAGTCTGCCTTTCGCACTCGATACGGCCACTACGAGTTCCTGGTGATGCCATTCGGCCTGACGAACGCTCCTGCCGCCTTTATGGATATGATGAATCGGGTATTTTGACCCTTCCTTGATAAATTTGTGGTAGTCTTTATTGATAATATTCTCGTCTACTTGAAGGACATGGCGCAGCATGCAGAACATCTACGGGCCGTGCTCCTGACACTTCGAGAATGTGAGTTGTACGCGAAGCAGAGTAAGTGTGAATTTTGGCTCAGCAGCATATCCTTTCTTGGTCACGTCATTTCGTCCGAAGGCATTGCAGTCGACCCGAAGAAAGTGGAAGCTGTTGCTGATTGGAAGCGGCCTGCGTCTGTTAGTGAGATACGAAGCTTTCTTGGTTTGGCAGGATACTATCGACGCTTCGTGAAAGACTTTGCGAAGATTGTATCGCCACTGACTCGTCTCACTCAAAAGGGAGTCGTGTATGAGTGGTCGGATGACTGTGAAGCTTCATTCCAGGAGCTAAAACAGCGACTAATTTCGGCTCCTATACTCGCACTTCCGGATAGGCCAGAGGATTTTCAGATATTCAGCGATGCTTCAGGCCAGGGCTTGGGATGTGTGCTTATGCAGCGAAACAAGGTGATATCCTTCGTCTCCAGACAGTTAAAGCCGCAGGAGAAAAACTATCCTACGCACGACTTGGAGTTAGCAGCGATTGTGTTCGCGTTGAAATTGTGGCATCACTACCTATATGGTGTGGCCTGCGTGATCTATACCGACCACAAGAGCCTCAAGTATCTCTTCACTCAGAAGGAATTGAACTTGCGACAGAGGCGCTGGCTCAAACTGATCAAAGACTATGACTTGACGATCGACTACACTCCGGGCAAGGGAAATATTGTGGCGGACGCTCTGAGTCGAAAATACCTTGCCTCGCTATCCATCAACCGCAGACTACTACAAGATCTAGAAGAAATGGGCATCGATCTCTGTGTTCGATTCAGGGATATACGGTTGGCGCAACTGCAGTTAGAGCCGAGTTTGCTGAAAAAGATTATGGCCGCTCAGAAGGATGATCCGTACCTGAAGAAAATTCATGAGCGAATTTTGACAGGTAGTACGACCGACTTTGCGGAAGATAAGACCGACGTGCTGAGAATGAATGGCCTACTATGTGTTCCGGATGATTCAGAACTACGAAAGGAGATAATGTCGGAGGTGCATTATGCGAAATATACCATACATCCAGGCAGTACCATGATGTATAAGGACCTCCGTACGACCTTCTGGTGGCACGGGCTGAAGAGAGATGTGGCGCTCTTCGTGTCGCAATGCATGGCCTGTCATGAGGTGAAAGCCGAGCATCAGCGACCGGGCGGGGAGATGCAGAACCTTGCCATTCCAGAGTGGAAATGGGATCATGTCACGATGGACTTTATTGTTGGCCTGCCGAAGACACCACGGGGGAGCGACGCCGTCTGGGTCATCGTCGATCGACTAACCAAGTCCGCGCACTTTATTGCCATCAAAGTTACTTGGAGCGTTGATCGCCTGGCGTAGATTTATCTTGACGAGATAGTACGGCTGCACAGAGTTCCAGTATCCATCATCTCTGATCGGGATTCACGGTTCATGTCGCAGTTCTGGAGTAGCCTTCAGTCGGCGCTGGGTACCAAGTTGCAGTTTAGCTCAGCTTACCATCCTCAGACCGACGGCCAAACGGAGTGCGTTAATCAGATTCTCGAAGACATGTTACGACTCTGCGCAATTGACTTCAAATCAAGCTGGGACGTCCACCTACCGCTGGCAGAATTTACATATAACAATAGCTATCAGTCCAGCATCCAAATGGCGTCGTATGAAGCTTTGTACGGCCGGAAGTACAGATCGCCCATTTGCTGGGATGAAGTCGGGGAACGGCAGATACTCGGCCCGGAGCTGGTAGAACAGACTGTGAAAAAGGTCAAGCTAATTCGGGAAAGACTGAAGATTGCACAGAGTCGGCAAAAGAGCTACGCCAACACCCATCGAAGACCGCTTGAGTTCCAGGTGGGCGATCACGTGTTCCTGAAGGTGTCACCTATGCGAGGAGTTACTCGATTCGGTACGAAGGGAAAGCTGAGTCTGAGATTTGTTGGGTCGTTCGAAATACTCGAGCGAGTCGCCCCAGTGGCCTATAAAATTGCCCTACCGCTGGCGCTTGAAGGTGTACACAATGTCTTCCACGTCTTCCAGCTGCGGAAGTACGTGCACGACCCTATCCATGTGGTAGATTTTGGCCCGCTGGAGATAAAGTCCGACTTATCCTACGTTGAAGAGCTAGTTCAAATCTTAGAACGCAAGGATAAGCTGCTGCGGAATCGGGAGATCCTACTCGTTCGCGTACTCTGGAGGAACCATGTGGCAGAAGAGTCGACATGGGAACTCGAGTCAGAGATGAAGGAAAAGTTTCCTTCATTCTTTTCATAGAGGTAGGTTCAGTTCTTAAGTTTCGAGGACGAAACATTTTTAGTTGGTTATGGTATAGTGTCCCGTCCCTACATCGTGCCCCGTTGTTGATCCACGGTGTGCGCGAGAAAGAAACATTGTCGCTATCGACTCGGTCGGGACCGATAGGACGGGATCGATCGAATCGATCGAACGGGAATGGCTGAATTAAGATCCATTCCCCGTTATGGAATGGCTTCTTCGGAACCAAGTCCCATATTCAGCGGGCTGCGCCTCAAGGATTGACTCTGCGGCTGAGTCGGGAGAGACCTCCCGTTGCTCTGCTTTTCACGCCGCTTGCGTTGGTTTTGGCTTTGTTTTCTGAATGCATTTTCGTGAATGTTTTCGATGGTTTTCATGGCTTACGTTTTGAACTTCGCATTCGTATCAAAATTTTCTTGAATAACACAGTGTTCTAATCGGTTGCTTGTGCGATTTTAGGTGATCACGTAGGCAACGTCTAGCACGGCCAACCAGTTTCTCGCCTCAAGTAAATACTAAGGTGAGTGGCTGACCCTTCTTCCCTCGACCCTCTTCTCTATTACATTATCAATACTAGACATGTGCTATGCTAGATATAATACAACGACATGAATGATATTCTGATGAACGGTCACACGACGTCCCACGAACAAGATCTATATAGATGCTTGTCATATAATACTATCGTGCTTGCAATTATTAAATCATATAGAGTCGTGCTAAGGAAGGATGAATCGATTAAAATGAATGTCACAACGATACTATAAGATGTGCCTTGAAATAACAAATTAACTTAGCATGGTCATGGACAACTTGTCGACAAGGGCGATTGTTTTTTCGGACGGTATCCCGAGGCCACGGGACCGTTCCGGCCTAGGAAGAAACACGGATAGCTATGCCGGATGCATGCCACGGTAGGCAGTGGCTTTCAACGGGGCTCACTACCCGCACTGAAGGACCTCTGTCTACCAAGCTATATGTCCAGGATGGCTTGTCGTGCCAGTGACCTTCACGAATGCACTCAATTACCTATCATTATTATCAACATGACAGGGAAGAACATGATAAGTTTACGCTACGACGGCACGCTCTGCCGGGGGTAAGATCTATCGTCATTATTCGGTTGTGCTTTCAAATATAAGTTTGAATTGAGTAGGATGGCTAGCAACTTCATTAAATATTTGCATGCACGCTCACTTGAATTCTTCAACAAATGAGAGCACGGGATTTAAATTGCCACACACCAGCACAAAGTGTAAAGTGCTAACCCTCGCTCTCAACAGGTACTCGGGACCAGGATAGCGTGCCAAGGAACTGAAGGCGACGCTCCTTTCTTTTGAAGCCTTGCTAGAGCGAAGGCTAGCTCTGCAATATTTTGAAGACTCCGACCCAACTGTATCATGAGTCACAAACTCTCGCCGATCCCAGGTCTTAGAGAGTCATTTTGATGTTTGTAAAAAGGGATGTAAATATATGGAATGACTATATCATCGATGTTGGTTGTGAGCCCGCGAGGCCTCTTTTGTAATCGAGTCTGTAACCTAACTTATTATCAATGAAAATGCAAGTTTCTTTTTTTAAATGAATGTGTTCAATTTCTCTGCGTACTCTTACATATGTTGTTGTTTCGGATAACCTTATGAACCGTCTTGTGCAAGCGCAACTTAGGCTTGCACGGCATCACGCCCGGGGGACGACTATTGATTCTATCGAATTGGGGCATGACAATTTGTCTCCTGGGCGATGTATCCACTATTACCATTGCTCCTTTGGCTTGGACCATTCAGGTAGTAGCAGGCAGGTGTTGGACTTGGAATTCTCAAACTTGCATTTGTTAGTAATTAGGATTGTGACAACCCTAGTTAGCTAATGTATAAAGTCGTACTCATTGCTTGGTCGTGACTATTGTATGGAGTCCAGTCTAGTCTAGTTTGTCTAGGCAGTGTCCGAATTTGTTTATTTTCAGTACATCTTTGTTTATGCCTTACTTTTGCCGATAAATGATTAGATACTAAAGTTCTTTTCAGGAGAAGGGTTACAACCCAGGTCCTTGTTTGGTTTACGGGTTGTAACTTGGGTTCTGGAATAGTTCCTAAGTCATCTAATCATTTGTCGTTCTATATAGACTTAACATGCTCACATGCTCCAGTTACATAACATGCTCACATGTTCCAGTTACTTAACATGCTAACATATTCCAGTTATCTTACATGTTCCAGTTACCTAACATGCTCACATGTCCCGACTACTTAACATGCTCATATGTCTAGTTTATGTTTCATGTTCACATTCTTCCTTTTCCTTACATGTACACAGTTTACATTATGTCACATGTCCATTACTTTATGCTACATGTTGCTTTACTTATTGTCTTTTCTATTCTCGGGATAAGTGCATTGGTAGCGCACGAGTCTCGATTTGCTTTTACTTATTTATGTCTCTATCCGTTGCTATGATTTGTATGCTGGTTTTAGTTCATAGTTTGGCTTTCTTTGTGGTACTTACTATCGGGGGTCTGACCCCACTGGTCTTGTTTGACCAAATCTGATAGAGGAGCCCGGAGGATCTTCCGTACCTTTCACTCATTGGTGATTACCCAGAGCACCAGAGTCCCTTAGTGGGTTTTCTATTTCATTCTCCCACTAGTTATGTACATTATTCTTTTGTGACGTTTAGCCTCCGAGCACGTGTTTAGCTCGTGTTTTGGACTTGACATTTAGCGTACGGGCCAAAACATGATTTGCGTATTCTAGACTATAGCTAGAGCTTATCATGTATGACTATTACTCTTGCTAGTCTGTATTACTAGCTTCATGATCATTGATATATGATAGTTTGGGATGCTTTACTATTTTATATTCCAGTTGATCTTACTTCTTGTACATTGTTTACTGCATGTGATTGAGATACCTAGGATTCTTGACCTAGGATCGACTGTTGGCTTGTAGTAGTAACCCATATCTATACTGCTTATACGTTATTTTGGAGTACTGGAGTACTTTGGTATACGTAGCTGGCCTGGTCCGTCCCTACTTGCCAGTATTCTAGTTCTGGGTTGTGACATTGATGGAGAGGATTAAGTCAACTCAGTTTGATGATGTTGCTCTACGGTGTATTCGAGAGCAGGTTCAAGCAGGACTTACGGATGAGTTTGTCATTGCAGAGGATGGCATATTGAGGTACGGTTGCAGACTGTGTGAGACTAGTGGAGACCTTCAGGTGCAAGTTATGTAGGAGGCCCACCATTCTCAGTATTCTATCCAGGTGCCAATAAGATGTATATGGATCTGAAGAAGCATGTATGGTAGTATGGGATGAAGCAGGAGGTAGCACGCTTCATATCCAGATGTTTGATCTGTCAGTAGGTAAAGGCAGAGAGACATAGGCCAGAAGGACTGTTCCAGCTATTGCCCATTTTGGAGTGGAAGTGGGAGCACATTACAATGGACTTTGTTTCAGGATTGCCACGTACACCAGGAGGAAAAGACGCGATTTGGGTCATCGTAGACAGGTTGACCAAATTAGCCCATTTCTTACCATTTAAAGTGGGTTTGTCAACGGAAAAGCTAACAGAGATATACGCGCGTCAGGTTGTCAGACTTCATGGAGTTTCGGTGAGCATTGTCTAGGATCGAGATAGTCACTTTACTTCCTATTTATGGCGAAGTCTGCATACTAGTTTGGGAACTCAACTCAAGTTTAGTACTGCATACCACCCGAAGATGGACGGACAGTCAGAAATGACTATTTAGACACTCGAGGACATGCTACAGACTTGTATCATAGATTTTAAAGGTTTCTGGGAGGATCATTTGCACTTGGTGGAGTTTGCATACAACAACAGTTTTTAGGCCAGCATTGAGATGTCATCATTCGAGGCATTTTACGGGCGTAGATGTCGTACTCCCTTGTCTTGGGATGACGTTGGAGACCGAGCTTTATTGGGACCTCAGATGGTTGTGGACGCAGCCGAGAAGGTAAAGCTCATCAGAGATCGACTTCGTGTGGCGCAGGACAGACAACATCATTGGGCAGATAGCCACCGGAGACCTTTGGAGTTTGAGGTACATCTTAGACTTAGGATTAGGATTTTGTTGTTTTGTGATTTTTTTTATCATGTAATTGTTATAGTTAAGTTGGAGACCATGTTTTTGCTAGGTTGGAGATCTGGTGTTCCTGAGGATATCTCCGATACGAGGCACTATTCGTTTTGGTGGAGGTGGAAAGCTTAGCCCGCGCTTCATCGAACCTTTCATTATCAGCAGAAGAGTCGGTGATGTGTCATACAGACTGGACTTGCCACCTGTATTAGAGGGAGTCCACAACGTATTTTACGTCTCGTAGTTGCGACGGTATGTGGCAGATCCCAGCCATGTACTGGATCATTCCGAGATTGAGGTAGGCCCTACTCTTAGTTATCCAGAGCCAGTGGAGATTCTGGATCGACGAGAGAAGGTGTTGAGGAACCAGACGATACCCTTGGTTCACGTCGCATGGAGGAATCATTCTCCAGGTGAGTCTACCTGGGAGAGGGAGGATGAGATGTGCGAGCAATACCCTTATATTTTTTAGCTTGAGGTATGATTTTTCCATCCTTCTCATCTGTTCAGTTTTGTCTTTAATTTCGAGGACAAAATTATTTTAAGGAGGATAGATTTGTCACTACCACTTTTCTAGATTTGAGGTATTTTAGTAATTGTGTGATATTTTGAATTTTTGATTATTTATTATTAATTTGGTTGGTATTGTAGTTTTGATTGGTGCTCTTGGTATTAGCAGATGGTTTAACCTTAGTTAAACTTGATTAGAAGACTAACTATATGATTAGAGACTTAATTAGCTAATTAGAATTTAAGTTAGAGCTTAGTCCTAATTAAGAAAAGTTTAAGTTATTTTTAGGCTATTTAATATATAGCTTTTTGGCCTTTTTGATAATGGGCTCCTTTTTTACTTTAGTTGTATTGTGGCCCATCCTAAACCCTAACCTAACCCTAGCAGCACCCCTGGCTGGCCACAACAGCAGCCCCCCTATATGTGTTATAGTATAGTAGCCGTCAAGCTTTCTCAAAACCCTAGAAATTTCTATTCCCTTCCAATAGCCTCTTTTCCTCAATTATCATCCAAATCAGACCAAACAAGGTACGTTGAGATCCTTGGGAGGAGGGGAACTTGCTGGAGACTTGCTAGCAAGGAATCAGAGGCTTTGGACCAAAGGAAATCGGCGTCGGGACATTTGGAGGCTCGTTTCATTGAGATGTTGACTCTCAATTGGTAAACCCCTCTAAGCTTCTATAAATTCTAATTTTTGTTCATAGATGCATCCATCTAGGTGTTCCGGACCTATAGATGTAGTTTGGTTGGATTTCGTATCCGTTTGGTAGGCGTATTGGACGCATGTCGGTGTACTAAAACACGTGTTCGATGAAATACCTCTTAGAATTGAAAGTTCTTATTTTTCGATTTTGTTTTTATGAATTTATTGTTGTTTATATTTGAAACAAGTTCTGTGAAGACGGATCTCGATTTGACACGTTTTTGGTGTCCAAATCAAACACGGGGACGTAGCACGAGATCCCGTGCACAGCCCGTGCACTGTCCTGCATTCTGAGTGTCATAACTCGATGGATACGACACGGTTTGGCGTAAAATTTTATGGACATGTGGGGGCAACCTCTTCCCATGTGCTCGTGAAATTCTATAAGATTTTGTTGAGTGTGTGCGAAGTTATCGTGCCTGCACTGATTCGGCTGACATCGTGCACGCGCGTACAGCCCTTCCTGACACGCTATTCGTGTAACGCGTGGCCACCGGGTGGACACGTGTCAAGGTGGTGTACACCTAGTCCTAAACCCCACCTAGCTGCGTGCACAAGCATGAGGCTCCTCGTGTTGCGTGTGGTGTTCTATCGAGCACGACACGTGCCCACAAGGATTTTCCTATACACGTGTACGTGCCTGTGCGATACGCAGTGCTTGGACACGATATAGACATGGGTTCGACTCTGCGAGGACACGAGCATGACACACACGAGTATACCTTTGTGTTTGTCAAGTTTCATGAGTTTTAGTTGTGTATTTCAAATTTTAGGTTTTGAGTTGGGTTTGTGTAGTATATGGGTTTTTGATATTGAATTGGTTTTGATATTTGAGAATTGATTTTGTGTTCAACTCAGATTTCTGAGTTTGACCCTGATATTTAGTTTTGAATTAGATTTCTGAGGTACCTATTGCATTCAGTTTCTTTTGAGGGTATGTGGGTTGATATACATACATGTAAGGGTTGGGAATTATAAGGTATAGTATATAGGTTAGCAATATGGGTTGTGTTCTCAGTTTTCTAAGATACATTAGGAGATTTCAGTTGTATATGTATATATATGTATGAGAGTTGGAATACCTATATATATGGATATGACATTTATTGAGTGTTGTAGGCTATTGGTTATAGGTATTGGTATATGTATATATATATATGTACTATTGAATGTTAGCGTAGGTTGATAAGTTGAGACTTGGTTTTTGGTTTTGTTTCTAGATTGAACTTGAGTTCAATCTCAGTTTCTGAGATTTAGTCTACCCCCTTACACAACACAGCATACACACACACACACACACACACACACACTTGCTTTCACTCCTTTGATATATATACATATATGTATATTAGTATATTTGTGTGTGTGTGTGTGTATATATATATATATTAGCCTATGGTTGGTGACTAGCAAGTTGTAATAAAAAAAAAAAAAAATATATATATATATATATATATATATATATATATATATATATATATATATATATATATTGAATGAATATATTTGATTTTGATATAGGATATTAGCCTATGGTTGGTGAGTTAGTTCAGAATTGACCCAATAGGCCTAACTTGGCATAGTTGACTAGCAAGTTGACCAAGTTGACAAAAGTCAACTTTGTATCAAACTTGATCTAAACTTGACCCAAATGGACTTAAAATGACTAGATAACTCAAGTTTGACCTAAACTTGTAATAATGGACTTGTTGACTGACAGTTGACCTAGTTGACCAGAATGATTGACTAGGGTTGACCAGAGTTGACCAAGGGTTGACTTTGACCTAGAATGACCTATAATCATATATATATATATATATATATATATATATATATATATATGATTTTGATATAGGATATTAGCCTATGGTTGGTGAGTTAGTTCAGAATTGACCCAATAGGCCTAACTTGGCATAGTTGACTAGCAAGTTAACCAAGTTGACAAAAGTCAACTTTGTGTCAAACTTGATCTAAACTTGACCCAAATGGACTTAAAATGACTAGATAACTCACGTTTGACCTAAACTTGTAATAATGGACTTGTTAACTTACAGTTGACCTAGTTGACCAGAATGATTGACTAGGGTTGACCAGAGTTGACCAAGGGTTGACTTTGACCCAGAATGACCTATAATCATTTAGAATGCATTATAAATTTCTTTAAATTCATGTTGGACACTTTGTAGCCTGTGGTTGCTCTAAATAGGACTCAGATACTCCTGTTCGGACTCATATTCTCATCAGACATTTGGGATATCAGACGAGTACATCCTCTGACCGTTTTATGCTTGTTAGGAATTATATTCTTGTTATAGACTAATTTACTTGATGCTGACACAATGTTATCATGGATTAGTTCTATATGGATCTTTACATGAGATGTTATCCCCCTCGGGTGCATCAGATACATCATGTCATGTGCTTTTCAGATGTACTTCAGTTATTTAGATTTTGATGTTGTTTAAACATCAAAACATATTAACTTTCAGTTGTAGTTCTCTGTTGAGATTATTATCCATATTTTTGTCCCTTTATTTCCATCTTAGGTTCTGTGATTGAGTTGTACCTTCTATGTTGTCCTCATTTTGGAGAGTATATCATTGTACAACTACAGTTATATATTGTTAGATGTTGTGACCTAGGACAGCGTTCTACCGTCGACACTGCGGCGTAGGCTGGACGTACCCACTTTTCGTGCCCTTACACTGGGTGTGGGTCATGACAAAAATATATGTCATATATATATTTGTGTTAGCTTTTCGAAACTTCAAACTTCCTTGTTCTCCTGCATCTCAAAAACACTGAAACATGACAAATTTTAGACAACTAACACTCTACAAATTTTCCAGAAATCTAGGTTGAGAATTTATGAAAATAAATTAGATATTCAAAAACAATACCTGAACACACTTCCAATAAAAAATTGTGCACAAAAAGCTCTTTCGGTTTGGCGGCAATCACTTCCCGAAGTTGAATAACTCCTAGATCAAACCCCACTCTCTCTCCTGAAGTTTTTCTAACGCGGCAGAATATATAATTAGGGTTTACTTTATATAGCTATATATTTAATGCATAGCCGGCTTTAGCGGCTAGCGCTAGGCCACGTGGCGCCCACCAGCACCCACCAGCGCCCTCCAACTCCAATCGAGCGGTCCACGGGACTAGCTGGCTCCAAGTCGGCTTAGAGCCTAACCCGACTCGTAATTTGACTCGATGACCGAGTCCGATTCGCACCCAACGTAGCCAGCGGATGACAGCGAAGCCCCGCGGTTGGCCTATTTTTGGCTGACGCATGGGCCCTCCTATGCTGACTGGGTTATTTAATTTTGGGAATAGGACTCTAATAACCAGAAATTAGTTTTTAATTATTTTTTGCTTAGAAAAATCATAAAATATATTAAAAAATAGCCAGAAAATTTTGGAAAATTTCTAGAAAATATAAATAGCCTATGGAACCCTAGAAAAATATTTGGGGTCATCCTTTGGTCTTATGTTTCCTATAGTAAATCCTAGAAGTCCTAGAAATAGGTTTTTTCCTATATTTA
This sequence comes from Iris pallida, assembly GCA_029216955.1. NCBI lineage: Eukaryota > Viridiplantae > Streptophyta > Magnoliopsida > Asparagales > Iridaceae > Iris > Iris pallida. The sequence goes on from JANAVB010042617.1 coordinate 2,636,020, forward strand.
ATTATCAAAATAATTCCAAAAAAATGCCAGAAATTATAGAAAATATATTTTGACCTTCTAGAGCCTAATTAAAATATTGGTCCTTTAGAATGAGCCTGTGTGCCGTCAAAAATTTTCTAAAAGCCTTCCAAATTAGTAATACCATAGCTAAAAATTATATAAAAGTTAGCAAAAATTCCCAAAAAGTTCTATTGTTATTTATTCCTCTATTCACTAATCAAAATTGAAGATTTTGGTAGGAGATGCTACAATCTACCCCCCTTAAAATATTTTTGCCCTAAAAATTAAACGTCTATAATATAATATACAACTCCTATAAGCAATCTAAAGATAACTCTCAAGCTAAATCATAGAATTAATGGTTGGAAAAATCTAAAGAAAACTAAATCAATAACATATAACCAACTAAGCTTACCCTCTTACTCCTAAGGATCACACTACACTTGTACCAACCATTGCTAAATAAAAGGAACGTAAAGGATGTGGTTAGAACGGAAGATAAAAATATATCGAAGAAATAACAGACGAAATCAAGCAGGATGCATAAGAGATATGATGATAGCCTCATTAGGTTGGGAATCCTATTTGTGGATGATATAACTATCATAGAAGTTATTCTAAATCCTATCTACAATTCTATTCGTAGGCTCACAGCTAGTAATACTAAGTTGAAGTACTAACCGTGAGGTCGTACCCTTATGCGAAACCTGACCTGCATGGGCCACCATTAAAATTTGTCAAGACCCGCTCCCGCTTTTGGGATACGAGTGCGTGAGAGAGCCCAATCTATGCTACAGTATCTGTCAAATCCCTATTTTTAAAATAGGTATCTGACTGTATTTTGTATTTTTGGAAAATTTAAATTTGGGTATTGTTAAAATTTTATTGATATTTTCTTGAGTGTGAAATTATTTCATATTATTATTCTTGCTACTATTGCTACTATCATTTTTATTATTACTATTATTATTATTATTATTATTATTATTATTATTATTATTATTTTATTCCTATATCTACCCTCTCCTAACCTAACCCTAACCCTAACCCCAACCCTCACTCCACTCTCTCTCAGCCTCCCTCCCCTCAAAACTCTCTCTCTCTCATCTGTCTCTCTCCCCCGACCACACTCACCCCTAGCCCCCTTTCTCCTCCCTCAACTCTCTCTCTCTCCCCGATCCCTCACTAACCTCTTTTCTCTCCCTTGCCAGCCCCCTCCCCACTCTTCCCCGAGCTCTTCCTCTCCATCTCCAAATTCAGCCGCCGCCACCACTTCAGCCACCGTGACCACCATCATCATCATCGCCATCTCCATCCTCCCTCCGCCGCCGCGAGCCCTCTGCCGCCGATGTCAACCCCAACTCCGACGACGACAGGCCTCCTCCGGCTTCCCCTCTCCCCCTGAACTTCCTCCTTCTGTCGGTGGGCCGACCTGGCCGAGCCACCTCGCGCACGCCAGTGAGCCTCTCCTCCGGCCTCCTCTCTCTCTATGTCTCCTCCTCCGCCCGGAGTCGTCGCGACCTGGGCAAGCCCCGATCTCCCCCGCCCCTTCCTTTCCTCTTCTTCCCGACGGCCAGCACCACCACCGTATCGCACCCAGGCCAGCATCGCCTCGAGCGACGGAACGCCCTTGGGCCCCGTGCTGCTCGAACAGCGAGCCAGCCTCGGGCTACGTGCTCTTCGGGCCACGTGCCTGGGTTCACGTGCTGCCTCGAGCAGTTCACTGGTCGCTCCGCGTGCGCCTCGTTCTACTTATGCCTCGGTTTGTGTGTGCCTTGGTGTGCGTGTCGTCCCTATTTTTGTGTACCTTGATTCCTGCGCTACCTGGAGCAACGTGTTACCTCGGTTGGTACATTGTCTCGATCCTCGTGTCTTGGCCTTTATGCCTACCTCGTAACCAGTGTCGCCTCGATTTACGTGCACGTACCGATTTACGTGTTGTATCAATTTGCGTGTCATATTGTATTTTGTGTTGCCGCAGTTAGCGTACACGTACCAATTTGTGTGCCGCATTAGTTTGCGTGCCACCTTGGACTATCATCTTAGTTTACGTGCTCGCTCTGATTTATGTGCCGCATTGGTCCTTGTGTCGTCTCGATTTGCGTACATATCTCGATTTGTGTGTCGCGTGATTCGTGTACTATTTCGATATTTGTGATTTCTCGATCTACGTGTGTATCTCGATTTACGTGCATGTTATCTCTGTTCGTCTTAATCTTCGTGCCACCTCGATCCTCGTGCGCATTTCGATACATGTAAACATCTCGGGTTGCGTGTCCGTATCGGTCCGCATACCTCAGTTTCTGTGCCAGATCCCTGTGCTGCTTGCGGGACCCGCATGGTATAGCCTCCTGCTATCCTCCATGCTTCTTGTTATTATTTTATTTTTTAATTCTAATTATTGTTTATTATTTGTTCTGAGGACCTCGATGGACGTGCTAGCCTAGATTCCGATCGTCGAAGACTTGCTTACATAGCCGAGCCCTCTAGGCAAGTACCCCTTGTTCATCGACGGCTCTTGCCCTCTTTCCTGAATTTATTGTATTTAATTAATTATAACTGTAAATGTATAACCATAATTAGTGTAGCTTAGCAGTAGAACTGCCATGATGATAACTTAGAATAGCTTGGTTCGATACCGGTTACGACCGTATCGGACAACTCAGACGGGTCATCCACACCTCCGAGGACACGAGCACGACTCACGAGTATGGATTGTCCCCATATGTCCCGCGTCCGACTCGCTGTCGGGTAATGGCTTGGCTAACTGTTTCTATGACCTTGCTTGTGGCTTGGATATGACCGTGGGTCTTGGTGCGCCCTGCGTGGCGATTCTTGTTGCTTGTGTTGGCTTGGCGCCCAGCACGCATTATAGTGCTACTGGAGGCCGAGACTTAGTGTTCTCGACTATGGTTAGGTTTCCAGTACGCATGGTTGCGCTGCTGGAAGCTGAGACTTAGTGTTCTCAGCCTGCGATTCAGCGGCGGGTTGTGCCGAGTAGATTTAGCCACAATTCGCTGGGAGCTCCCGTCCAGAATACAAAGGAGACTGCCGAATCTAGACTCGTGCTTACTTGTTTTGGATATAGTGGTTTGATTCCAGTACTTGCTAGGTAGACTCTTGACTAGATTAGTCATCTAGTTCTTGACCTGTCTTGTCCGTCGGATAGCGTAAGGAGCGCGGTTCCATCCGGGAGATGGTCTGCAACCTTGGTCCTTGTTTGGTTTAAGGGTTGTGGATCTGCTCCCGAGTGGTTCACACAATCCTTGCCACTTTTCGGCGGCCTTTAATTAATAGACTCTTGTCCCCCTGACCATTCTTTCTATGAGTTATCCTAGTCTAGCCAGCTAGGACTGATAGTTGTCCTATGTAACGGAATTTGTGATTTTGGATATATCTGAGGATTGAGTATCATGGAGAGTACGATCTTTGGGTATCGATTTGATGGACTCACGTGGACTCTTAGATAGTGTTGTTATTCCTTTTGAGGATGTTCTAATTCGATCAGACATGACTGTGGATTCTTGGATTTTGATGATCGTAAATATTTCGCGGAACGAGAAGAATATCGAGGATATTATTATATGATTTTTACTCGACTTTTCAAGCGCCCAAAACCTGGTTTGTTTGCTATATCTTGGTAGTAGTGAGACTTGTTTGCTGATAGCTTGTGATCATCGATTCAGGGGATTCTTGTGAGCCAGAGGGCCTAGCATTATGTATAGTGATGAGCGTGGTATTTGTTGATTGTATTTCTTGACGTGATATTCACTCCATCGTGGATGGGAGACTCCTGATAGAGTGATCCGGTGTATAGACCGACTTGATGATTAGAGCTGTAGGCTCCCTTGTATACTTGATGGGATATTATAGTAGAGGTTCTGACCTTGTACTTAACCAGATATCCATACCACGATATGGGCAGATGACTTCTTGTGACTGACATATTTGTCCTTGTCCCTGACATGACTACTTGTATCTGTGCTATAAGTCCAGCTTACCCTTTAAGGTACTGGCCCTGATTTTGTACTGCGGTGCTCCTTGTCTACTGGCACTTGAGGTGCTACTTCCATGATTATATGGCATTGCGATGCCATCTTGATATTCTAGCTATATGATATGATTACCCGCATGGGTGCCCCGGTATTTGGACTATAGTCTTAGCGTGGTCAAGATTGATTAATTGCTTGTGTATTACGCTACAGATGAATCACAACTGGGACTATAGGTGCCGAGGTTGATTCTTACTTAGCGTTCCCGTACTGAGGTACGACATCTAGGAGGGTGATCATGTGACCACGACATTTGATCCCGGATAAATGTATGGATAATCTAGGCAACTTAAAATGGTAGAAGCATTAGGAGGGAACAAAATCCCGAGATCGTGCAATACTAGCCTTAATACAGACATTAGTCATGATTTGCAGGCTGGCCGCCACGGATTTAGTTACCATTCGCACTATCGAATGGCTAGATCCGGCTACAACTTATGTACTATGTACTTCTCTTATTCGCACGGTGTCCTTAGGATGGATCGGTGCTTATCATGTCTTGCTATACTTGGACCCGCTAGCCCTGCTGGGACGGCACGATCTGAGGATTCCTATACTTGTATTATTAGGGTAACCCAACCTCCACATAGAGAGCCATAGGCATTTTGAGTGGCCGTTTATTCTCCTAAATTGTTTGGTTTGTTGCTTGCCTAGTCGACTGATATCGAGTTCCAGTTGGTGATGCAGGTATTATTGGATGTTAGGGAGAATGTGATGATTGTTGGTTATTTAGCTATATTAGTTGTGGATTGTTATCGTGCGTTGGTACCGCACGACCCCTACCCTCATTTACTGTTCATATATGTTCTGCTTTATATTTTATCCTGCTGGCTTTCTTCGTCCGTCCTTGAGCCTTCCTTTCAGGTACTTGCTGCGGTTGGCCTGACCAACCCTGGATTGTTCCCAGATTGCCTGTGACCGACCCTACGGATCTTCCAGACTCGACTTGGAGGATGTGCTTCAGTTCTCGACCATGCTAGGAACTGTGGAAAGGTATACTCATCTACATTATTATCCTGTACTGTAGATTTCCTGATTATCATATGAGTATTTCCTGCTTTCCATATGATTCTCTCTCTTGCTCAGTATTTTATTGTTATTGCTTGTGGATATGAGATCGAATTTAGGCCATAGATACTTGCATGCTAGGATACCCAGCAAGATTGATAGCCGTCATCGCCGTATAACGTATTCGTACCTTATACGGTGTAGCTGGCCGACGTCCGTCCCCGTTTTTCGGTACTGGGGCGTGACACGGTTTTTGTAGTGGCCCATGCAGGTCTCGTTTTAAGATGTTGGGTATCACATGATTATTGATCTCAGTCCACTATTTCTTGGTATTCCTACTTGTTATACTTGTCCTTCGCTCTCTTGAACTTATGAATTGGTCCTAATCTCTACTTGGATCTATCTTGCTTGGCCATGTCTTATTCGTGTTATCTACCTCTGATCCTTGTTTGATAGATATGATTCTATATATCGTTATGTCGATCACCTTATCTGATGAGACCTTGTCTCATCTCCATTATTGGGTTACTAGTTATTTATCTTGGGTTATGTACTCTCTACCGATGTTTCGCCTTGGTTGATTTTTCTGTTATCCCTTTCGTGCGTTGACTTCGTATTGACTTAGTATCATTATCGCCCTCTTCGAGCGTTGGCTTGACTGTCGTGGAATGAAGATTTCATCAGGACTCTGAGATTGGATATTTAACATTTGTTGAGTATCCAAGGGATATTCTAGTATCAATTATGCTCCCTTGATTCTGGATAGTTCTGCACTCATGATTATCTGTTTTAGATATTATTTTGATTATAGATATACCTTCTATACATTATGTTTTGATATGGATCCTTGATTTGGAGTATTTTCCTACGAATATGGAGTTTTCCGAGAAAAGCTATCTTGTGGTTATTATTGAAGATATTTTGGATGTGTGTTAGGATTCACCTGGATTTTGGATTTGATTATTTTCTAGGACTCTCGTTATATTGTTAGAGATTTTATGATTTTAGTGAATTGGATATTTTGGTTATGGATTTGACTCGTTGTGGGTATTTGTCAAGAATACCGGGTGACCCTAGTATACCTTGACGGTGTGGTAACGAAAGTTGCAGCCGCTCGATTATAGTGTCATGGTGAATCTTTTGCAGCCATTTTGGATGGCGTGGCAAGCAATGACCATGACATACATTTTCGGATATTAGGAAACTACGGTCGTCAGTTCGAGACAGATATCCTATATTTTATTATTTTATGCGAATTTTCATGCAGTGGGGAATTCAGGTTTTCTGACATTGTTTTCGACATTCTGTACTTGTTTTGATTTATGGGGTTATTTTGAGCATGTGAGATTTTGCTTTTTCGAGATTACTTCATTGTTTGGATTTACCTTACGAGTTGATTTACGTAGCCATACACTGTTCTCTTTGATGTTTTCATATTGAGATTTTGTTCATTTCTTTTGGTATTACTTGATTATTTGTAAGGTTGGTAGAGTTTTCATGGCATATATGTACTATTTTTGAAAATCCTATTTTGATAATTTAGAAATTTCGAGGACAAAATTTTTGTAAGGTGGGTAGGATGTCAAATCCCTATTTTTGAAATAGGTATCTGACTGTATTTTATATTTTTGGGAAATTTAAATTTGGGTATTGTTAAAATTTATTGATATTTTCTTGAGGGTGAATTTATTTTATATTATTATTCTTGCTACTATTGTTACTATCATTTTTATTATTATTATTATTATTATTTTATTCCTATATCTACCCTCCCCTAACCTAACCTTAACCCCAACCCTCACTCCACTTTCTCTCAGCCGCCCCCCTCTCTCAAAACTCTCTCTCTCTCTCATCTTTCTCTCTCTTTTGACCACACTCATCCCTAGCCTCCTCTCTCCTCCCTCAACTCTCTCTCTCCCCGATCCCTCACTAACCTCTCTTTTCTCCCTTGCCAGCCCCCTCCCAACTCTTCCCCGAGCTCTCCCTCTCCATCCCCAACATCAGCCGCCGCCGCCACTTCAGCCACCACGACCACCATCATCATCGTCGCCAACTCCATCCTCCCTTCGCCGTCGCGAGCCCCCTGCCGTCGCCGTCGACCCCAGCTCCGATGACGACATGCCTCCTCCGACTTCCCCTCTCCCCCTGAACTTCCTCCTTCTGCCGGTGGGCCGACCTGGCCGAGCCACCTCGCACACGCCGGTGAGCCTCTCGTCCAGCCTCCTCTCTCTCTCTGTCTCCTCCTCCGCCCGGAGCCGCCGCGACCTGGCCGAGCCCCGATCTCCCCCGCCCCTTCCTTTCCTCTTCTCCCCGGCGGCCAGCACCGCCGCCGTGCCGCGTCCAGGCCAACACCGCCTCGAGCGGCGGGACGCCCTTGGGCCCCGCGCTGCTCGAGCAGCGAGCCAACCTCGAGCTGCGTGCTCTTCGGGCCACGTGCCTCGGTACACGTGCTGCCTCGAGTAGTGCATTGCTCGGTCCGTGTGTGCCTCGTTCTGTGTATGCCTTGGTTTGCGTGCACCTTGGTGTGCGTGTTATCTCGATTTTTGTGTACCTCGATTCCGTGATAGTTGTCCTATGTATCGGGATTTGTGATTTTAGATATATCTGAGGATTGAGTATCATGGAGAGTACGATCTTGGGATATCGAATTTGATGGACTCACGTGGACTCTTGGATAGTGTTGTTATTCCTTTTGAGGATGTTCTAATTCGATCGGACATGACTGTGGATTCTTGAATTTTGATGATCGCGAATATTTTGCAGAATGACGAGAATATCGGGGATATTATTATATGATTTTTACTCGACTTCCCAAGCGCCCAAAACCTGGTTTGTTTGCTATATCTTGGTAGTAGTGAGACTTGTTTGCTGATAACTTGTGATCATCGATTCAGGGTATTCTTGTGAGCCAGAGGGCCTAGCATTGTGTATAGTGATGAGCATGGTATTTGGTGATTGTAATTCTTGACGTGATATTCACTCCATTGTGGATGGGAGACTCCTGATAGAGTGATCCGGCGGATAGACCGACTTGATGATTAGAGCTGTAGGCTCCCTTGTATACTTGATGGGATATTATAGTAGAGGTTCTGACCTTGTACTTAACCAGATATCCATACCACGAAATGGGCAGATGACTTCTTGTGACTGACATATTTGTCCTTGTCCCTGACATGACTACTTGTATCCGTGCTATAAGTCCAGCTTACCCTTTAAGGTACTGGCCCTGATTTTACACTGCGGTGCTCCTTGTCTACTGGCACTTGAGGTGCTACTTCCATGATTATATGGCATTGCGATGCCATCTTGATATTCTAGCTATATGATATGATTACCCGCACGGGTGCCCCGGTATTTGGACTATAGTCTTAGCGTGGACAGGATTGATTAATTGCTTGTGTATTACGCTACAGATAAATCACAACTGGGACTATAGGTGCCGAGGTTGATTCTTACTGAGCGTTCCCGTACTGAGGTACGACATCTAGGAGGGTGATCATGTGACCACGACATTTGATCCCGGATAAATGTATGGATAATCTAGGCAACTTAAAATGGTAGAAGCATTAGAAAGGAACGGAATCCCGAGATCGTGCAATACTAGCCTTAATACAGATACTAGCCATGATTTGCAGGCTGGACGCCACGGATGTTGCTACCATTCGCACTAGCAGATGGCTAGATCTGGCTGCTACTTATGTACTATGTACTTCTCTTGCTCGCACGGTGTCCTTACGAGGGATCGGTGCTTATCTTGTCTTGCTATCCTTGGCCCCGCTAGCCCTGCTGGGATGGCACGATCTGAGGATTCCCATACTTGCATTGTTGGGGTAACCCAACCTCCACATAGAGAGCCGAAGGCATTTTGAGTGGCCTCTTTTTCCCCTAAATTGTTTGGTTTGTTGCTTGCCTAGTCGACTGATGTCGAGTTCCAGTTGGCGATGCAGGTATTATTGGATGTTATGGAGATTGTGATGATTGTTGGTTATTTAGCTACATTAGTTGTGGATTGTTATCGTGCATTGGTACCGCACGACCCCTACCCTCATTTACTGTTCATATATGTTCTGCTTTATATTTTATCCTGTTGGCTTTTTTCGCCCGTCCTTGAGCCTTCCTTTCTGGTACTTGCTGCGGTTGGCCTGACCAACCCTGGATTGTTCCCAGATTGCCTATGACCGACCCTGTGGATCTTTCAGACTCGACTTGGAGGATGTGCTTCAGTTCCCGACCATGCTAGGAACTATGGGAAGGTATACTCATCTACATTATTATCCTATACTATAGATTTCCAAATTATCATATGAGTATTTCCTGCTTTCCATATGATTCTCTCTCTTGTTCAGTATTTTATTGTTATTGCCTGTGGATATGAGATCGGATTTAGGCCATAGATACTTGCATGCTAGGATACCCAGCATGATTGACAGCCGTCATCGCCGTATAACGTATTCGTACCTTATACGGTGTAGCTGGCCGACGTCCGTCCCCGTATTTCGGTACTGGGGCGTGACAGTATCGGTGGTAGTATGCTATCTGTGATAACAATGGTCCACAACAAGTACACAGTTCACATATATCATCCGCAACTAAGTCATGACAAATAGATTAAACTTAAAGTCTCAATAAATAATTTAAAGAAAGATCTACTGCAACGCAAATTAGTCTCGGGAACAAACCCGCTAAAATAAATATAAAACAACTGGAACTAAAGTCCGCTAAGCTCACTAGCTAAGAATAACACGAAAGAGCATAAGGAGAAATATATTACTCCGCATCAGAAGAAGCAACCGGCACATTGGTAACGTCAGTGTCACCAAGATACGCACCATAAAGCTTGAGGCAAACCACATCATCTAAAGCTAAAAAATAGTTATCCAGTCAGGATTGGAGCAAGATCATCATAAAATACATTACACAATATAATATACAAGCATGCAGAATAACAATAAGGAAAGGATGAATATAACATGATACAAAAGAGACCATTATATCTTCGAAAATAGTTTGAGAGTACAATTATGACATGGAATAGTTGAAGGTATAATTAAGACACGAAGACAATATAAGAGAACGACGAATATAAGACAAACCACTGGACAACATGTCAACACGAATTAAGTCACGTGTACTGTGTGTTTTAGATTACAAGTGTTCAGCATGTGGACGGGTTAGGACATCTGGCAGTTGGTACGTGAGGTACAACGACTGCTACTAACATTGATATTGGAAAACTTGTATATCGCGTAGAACACATGCATACTAGTTGTATTCCCCTCCCGACACTCTCACAAGTAAACATGATCACTTTAACATTAGCTTTGTACTTAAACATTAAACATTGAAAGAAAGCAATAAGTGAACATGTATGGTTATGGTAACAATTATAACTCTCGTGCACCAATGGTATAAAAGATAAGACTAACAGTTTTAAGGAAAAGAATAACATGCAGCATAAAATAAAGGCAACATAAGTCACATTGATACTTACCTTGCTCCGCTAGATGATGAAGCCACAACTCAAGATGTCGTAGACCGATCTACCCCGTCACATAAATAATCATAAGTTAGATTATAAAAATATCACTCTAAAATCCCTAGAAAGTGGCTAAAGGTTTAACATAACTAATCCTATTTAATTCTAGAATAAATCATCTAAAAACTAATTTTATCTAATATAATTTTGAAATAAAAGTTAAACAGAAGTTTTTGGCCCTGGAAAGTCACAGTTTCCAATTCGGGACCTGTGGCACGCAAATTGAGGCACATCATTGACTAAGTAGCCAAATGACACAAAATCCATGATTTAGATGTGCACGCTAGTAGATTTCTGCGCCACGAGTGCACTTAAATCAACCGTGCAACATAAACATGATATGATCAAAAGATATCGCTATTATGGCTAACCGTGACCAAATCGATATGATATATTGAAAAAACTAAGTTCTACAAATTAATGAAAATACTAGATTAATGTATTAATTTCTGGGGAAAGTATATGTCATAGATGTCTGTGTTAGCTTTTCGAAACTTTAAACGTTTTATGATTCTGATTCTGGTTCTCTCGGAATGTTGAAAACACCGAAACACGATAAATTTCGGACAACTGACACTCTACGAATTTTCAAGAAATCTAGGTTGAGAATTTATGAAAATAAATTAGATATTCAAAAAGATACCTCAATACTCTTTCAATAAAAAAATGGCGCGTCAAAATCTCTTCTGGTTCGGCGGCAATCGCTTTCCGAAGTTGGAGAACTCCTAGATCAAACCCCACTCTCTCCTGAAGTTTTTCTAATGCGGCAGGATATATAATTAGGGTTTACTTTATATAGCTATATATATGTATATATAATGCATAGCCGGCTTCAGCGGCTAGCGCTGGGCCACATGGCGTCCATCAGTGCCCTTCTGCTCCAATCGAGCGGTCACGGGACAGGCCGGCTCCAAGTCGGCTTAGAGCCTAACTCGACTCGTAATTTGACTCGGTGACCGAGTCAGATTATCACCCAACGTAGCCAGCGGATGATAGCTGGGCCCCACGGTTGACCTGTTTGGCTGACGCGCCTTCTGTGCTGATTGGGTTATTTAGTTTTGGGAATAGGATTCTAATATCTAGAAATTAGTTTTTAATTATTTTTTGCTTAGAAAAATAATAATAAATATTAAAAATAGCAAGAAAATTCTGGAAAATTTCTAGAAAATCTAAAATAACCTATGGAACCTTAGAAAAATATTTGGGGTCATCTTTTGGTCCTGAGTTTCCAAGTAAATCCTAGAAGTCCTAGAAATGGTTTTTTTTAAACTATATTTAATTATCAAAATAATTCAAGAAAAATACCCAAAAAATATAGAAAATATATTTTGACCTTCTAGAGCCTAATTAAAATATTTGGCCTCTAGAACGAGCCTGTGTGCCCTCACAAAATTTCTAAAAGCCTTCGAAATTAGTAATACCATAGTTAAAAATTATGTAAAAATTATCAAAAATTCTAAAAAATTCTAGTATTATTTATTCATCTAATCATTAATCAAAATAGAAAATTTTGGTAGCAGATGCTACAACCTACCCCCCTTAAAATATTTTTGTCCTCAAAAATCAAATGTCACTAATAGTATAATATAATATAAAGCTTCTATAAGCAATCTAATGATAACTCTAACAAAAGCTATATCAATAACATATAACCAACTAAGATTACCCTCTTACTCCTACGGATCACACTACGCCTTGTACCAACCATCGCTAAATAAAAGGAAAGTAAAGGACGTGGTTAGAATGGTGGATAAAAATATATCAAAGAAATCACGGACAAAATAAAGCAGGATGCATAAGAGATATGATGATGGAAGCATCATTGGGTTGGGAATCCTATTTGTGGATGATATAACTATCCTAGAAGTTATTCTAAATCCTATCTTCAATTCTATTCGCAGGCTCACAGCTAGTGCTACTAAGTTGAAGTACTAACTGGGAGTTCGCAACCGTATGCAAAACCTGACCTGCATGGGCCACCATAAAAATTTGTCATGACCCATTCCCGCTTTTGGGATACGAGTGCGTGAGCAAGCCCAGCCTACGCCACAGCATCGGCGGTAGTATGATGTCTATGATAATAATGGTCCACAACAAGTACACAGTCCACATATATCATCAGCAACTAAGTTATGACAAATAGATTAAACATAAAGTCTCAATAAATAATTTACAAAAAGATCCACTACAACTCAAATTAGTCCCGGGAACAAACTCGTTAAAATAAATATAAAATAACTAGAACTAAAGTTCGCTAAGCTAACTAGCTATGAATTACACGAAAGAGCATAAGAAGAAATATGCTACTCCGCATAAGAAGAAGCAACCGGCACATTGGTACCGTCAGTGTCACCAAGATATGCACCATAAAGCTTGGGCAAACCATGTCATCTAAAGCTAAAAAATAGTTCTCCAGTCAGGATTGGAGCAAGATCACCATAAACTACATTCCACAATATAATATACAAGCACGCCGAATAGCAATAAGAAAAGGATGAATATAACATGATACAAAAGAGACCGTTATATCTTCGAAAATAGTTTGAGAGTACAATTGTGACATGGAATAGTTGAAGGTATAATTAAGACACGAAGACAACATAAGAAAACGACGAATATAATACAAACCACTTGACAACATGTCAACACGAATTAATTCACGTATACTGTGTGTTTTATAATACATGTGTTCCGCATGTGGATGATTAGGACATCTTGCAGTTGGTACGTGAGGTGCAATGAGTGCTACTAAAATTGACATTAGGGAAACTTGAACATTGCGTAGACCACATGCATACTAGCTGTATTCCCCCTCCCGACTCTCTCACAAGTAAACATGATCACTTTAACATTAACTTTGAACTTAAACATTAAACATTGAACATTAAACATTGAACGAAAGCAATAAGTGAACATGTATGGTTATGGTAACAATTATAACTCTCGTGCACCAATGGTATAAAAGATAAGACTAACAGTTTTAAGGAAAAGAATAACATGCATCAGAAAATAAAGGCAATATAGTTCACAGTGATATTTATCTTGCTCCGCTAGATGATGAAGTCACAACTCAAGACGTCGTAGACTAATCTACCCCGTCACATAAATAATCATGTTAGATTATGAAAATCTCACTCTAAAAACCCTTGAAAGTGTCACAGTTTCCAATTCGAAACACGTGGCACGTAAATCGAGGCACGTCATTGACTTAGTAGTCAAACGACACAAACTCCATGATTTTGTTGTGCACCATAGTAGATTTCAGTACCACGAGTGCACTGTAATCAACCGTGCCACAAAATCACGATCTGGTCAAAAGATATCGCCGTTATAGCTAATCGTGACCAAATCGATGATTTATTGACAAAACTAAGTTTCGAATTAATAAAAATATTAGATGAACATATTAATTTCTTGGAAAAATGTATGTTATAGATATTTGTGTTAGCTTTCCGAAATTTCAAACAGTTCATGATTCTGATTCCTGGTTCTCACAAAATCTCAAAAACACCGAAACATGACAAATTTTGGACAACTGACACTCTACGAATTTTCCAGAAATTTAGGTTGAGAATTTATGAAAATAAATTAGATGTTCAGAAACTATGCCTCAATATGCTTCAAATAAAAAATAGCGCACGAAAAGCTCTTCTGGTTCGGCGACCATCGCTTCTCGAAGTTGGAGAACTCCGAGATCAAACCCCACTCTCTCTTCTGAAGTTTTTCTAATGCGATAGGATATATAATTATGTTTTACTTTATATATATATATATATATATATATATATAATGCATAGTCGGCTTCAACGGCTAGCGCTGGATCATGTGGCGCCTCTCAGCGCCCTCCCGCTCCAATCGAGCGGTTACGGGACAGACCAACTCCAAGTTGATTTAGAGCCTGACTCGAATCGTAATTTGACTCAGTGACCGAGTCAGATTCACACCCAACGTAGCCACGGATGACAGCTGGGCCCCACGGTTGTGCTGTTTGGCTGACGCGTAGGCCCTCCTGTGCTGATTGGGTTATTTAATTTTATGAAAAGGATTCTAATAACCAAAAAATTAGTTTTTAATTAGTTTTTGATTAGAAAAATCATAATAAATATTAAAAGTAGCCAAAAAATTCTGGAAAAATTCTAAAAAATCCAAAATAACCTGGAACCCTAGAAAAATATTTAGGGTCATCTTTTGGTCTTAGGTTTCCTATGATAAATCCTGGAAGTCCTAGAAATAGGGTTTTTTCCTATATTTAATTATCAAAATAATTCTAAAAAAATACCAGAAATTATAGAAAATATATTTTGACCTTCTAGAGTCTAATTAAAATATTTGGCCTCTAGAAAGAGCCTGTGTGCCCTCATAAAATTTATAAAAGCCTTCCAAATTAGTAATACCATAGTTAAAAATTATATATAATTTCCAAAAATTTATAGTGTTATTTATTCATCTAGTCGCTAATCAAAATAGAAAATTTTAGTAGCGGATGCTACAGTGTGTGTCACAGTTAGGACGTGTGTGTGTTAGGGAATGTTGTGTGTGTGTTCATATGTTATACACATGATTGTGTGGGAGTTGTTCGGCCATAGAGGGACGTATAGATGGTTAGATAGATGAATTGGAGAGATGGGGGGGTTCGTGTAGGTTACAGGTACACTCTTGTGCACCTGTGCATCAATGCACATATGAGCATTGACCTGGAATGCTTACAGCTGTAGGGGAGGGAGGGGTATTAGATTAACCAACAGCAAGTGTACGGGGAGGCATGGGTATTAGATGGAGTGCAATACACAAGCAATCGGGAAATAAAGTGCAACAGGAACAATAGATATTATGAGCACCTGCGCACATGTGTGCACCGGACATTGGGGGTAGCAGCAGTGCTACATATTCTTGCAGCAGGGGGTTTTGGTTGGAATCTACAACAATTTGAAACAACTACATTTGTAGTTTGAAGAAGGATGAGGTTCAACAGCAGTCAAGGGGAATGGGGGGCCTACAACAGGTTGATGTGCAGGGAATTTTAGATAGTAATGTAACAGCAACAAGTGCATAGCTTTGGGGAAGTAGCAGTTGTGCTACTTATGGTAGCAAGTTATAGTTGTCCCTGTGCGAGGTATATATAGGAACAAATCGTAAAGGGTAATATTCTATGGGTGGTGAATAGAGTAGGCAGCAAAATTTAGCTAATTAAAAATGTTAGAAGCAAGATAACAGAATATATATCACAGATATGTAAATGAAAAGTAGAGAACAGAGAGCAAATGCAAACACAAGAATGTATACTGGTTTTTCTCTTGTGAGGACTAGTCCAGTCAGAAGAACTCTAGCTTCCAGTTGAAGCCACTATGGAAAAATACCACAAGTTTTCATGCAAAGTCCTTGCAACTTCTATAACGCGAGCTTTGATACGAAGTACTCGACCAACTTCAATTGTGAAGTGTCTTTCTTCTGTCAAGTCTCTGATTTCAATCACTCTGAAACTTTTATACCGTACCGCATTGGCAAATTGACTAGAGGATTGTAACTGGCTTGGGATTTGAAAATAAATAGCTCAGAATACTTAGGAAGAACGTATTAGGCTTAGAGATAAGAGATAAGAAAGTGAATGAGTGAATTGAAATGATTGAAATGCTTCTCTATTTATAGGTTTTTCTAAAGGCAGAATTTTGGCAAAATTCTGGCAGAATTCGGGCAGAACTCTTTGAAAGAATCTCGGCAGATAGCCATTGCATCCGTAACTGTAGAATGACCAAGTTCAAAACCCAACGAGCACTAACCGAACTCGGGTCGAATTTGGGCCGAACTCGGGCCGAATTCTGTTGGAGTTCTGTTAGGGTTTTTGCAAATTGGTTTTTGGGATTTTTGAAAAATCAAGCAGTTAGGAAGTAGTTTAGGCTTTTTGTAAGTAGGCTTGTTTTCAAAATGAAAGGGTATTTTGAAAAAGTTTCTTGGGTAGTCTATTTGCCAGTACGACGCAGTGTACATCATATTCCTAGACTCAATAAATGTGAAAATTATATTGATAAAATAGGAAAACGAAGAGCCCTTTGATGACGCATTTCTTCTGATATTTGAGCAGACCCGAAGACGCCTTTTTCCTTGACGGCAGTCGTCCAAAGATAAACAGATCTGGAAATCTGAACCCTCGATGCGAGGTCCCGGATTGGTCGTTGGACGGTTCAGAGAAATTTTCTTATATAACACCGTCTTTGGACCATTAATAATTCTCTATTGCACATGTCTTGATTTGATGATGTTTGATCATGCTTACTGCATGTCTGAAAGTACATGTTAGGTAAACAAAGCAGTATGATGCATTATATGATAACATTTAGTTAACAGTAGGACAATGCTAGGTTTAAGTAGCAACATGATAATGATTACATGAACATTAGTGACGTTATTATTTTAAACTTAATTGATTAGCCATATTAAAAACATGATATAATCATTGGGCTAACAATCTCCCCCTTTTTGATTATGAAAAATCGGTTAACTTTAACATATATATAATAGATGCATGTGTCACTAATAAACACATAATACTAGAATATTTTGTGCTAAATTAAACTTATTTCTCCCCTTTGACATGATAAAAAAAAAGCTCCCCCGTAATAAGAGATAAAACGAACTCAAGCATAAGTAAATGAGGAAGGCAAAAACAATCATGATCAAGGATTAGGAGAACAGTGCAACGACAAGTTTAAAAAATTACATAACTAAAGTATAAAAAACTTGTCAGAACACAAAATAGTTGGTTGAACTTTAAAAGAAATGAAATGAAACAAGTAGTTTACCAACTAGAAATCTAAAATGACATTCAAAACAAAATATGATGTATAAATGTAACTGTAGTTTTAAATAGACCAATAAAGGATTTTAATAAACAGTAGATATCAATATAGTAGAAATCTATCATTGGTCATAAATAATTCATGAATTTTTTTTTTGCAGAACTAGTATATACCAAAAAAATATAATGAGACTTTTAACAATGCTAAAAAAATATGATTCATAATTTGCCCATACAAATTAGTGAATCACATCAATAAAGAGTATAATCATCGAAAAAGAAATCAAAAATACCTATACTAGAATCTATACAAAATCAATATCAAAATTCATGCATATGAATTCAATTACCTTAGCATGATATATGTATATCCATTAGATAAACATGAAGGTAATGAAGACAAAATACTTGAAAAATGAGAAATTCAGTCGACTTAAATGCTCCATCGCAAAATATGATCAGTCTAAATATAGATAATCATGAACTTTGAGATAAAACCTCAATAGAAAAGCCAAATCAATTTAAATTAAAAAAATCAAATAAGGATAATTAAATATATTTGGCAAGATAACCTTTAGAAACTCAAATAAAATGAGGGAATTAAAAATAAATAAATAATAATAATCATATATTCTCTCATAAACTTACTAAAATAAAAAAATCATGAAAAATCAACATGATATGTTAAGTAAAAGAATATATGTCCATGATGAACTAGGTATACCATATATTAAGGGCATAAACGAATTGAAACAATTAATTTGTTCCCCCTTAAAATATGTGTATCTAGTTCCAAACTTAAAAACAAACATCATCTTTAGGCAAGTAAAAAATCCAATAAATGAATGCTTAAATGTGAGCAAAGAAAATATATTTCAAATAGTAGGAAACTAACTCATCAAAATATTAGATCTTCTTATCAAAGTTCATTTCTTTTCTTCTAAAGCCGTTGCACGGTGTCCATCAGATAACCGTAGGGTTAAAGAGAAGAAAAGTTTTAAGAGAGAGAAATTCAATATGCCTGACTTATAGACAGTAAATAACTTGAATAAGAAGATAATAATAAAAAGTTTGAAATCATGAATATTACACAAGCTAATGACAAAACCACAAGACCATAATATTCAATGAGTAGTCACAAGATCATCGTCTGAATATCCACTACAAGAAAAAAGGCTTTTCTTGACAACTTTTTCCGTCAAGAAAGGGGTATCTTGACGGTTGCGGATCCGTCAAGTAGGCCGGAGTCAAGAAAGGACCCCCCCCCCCCCCCCCCCCCCCCTCCCCCCCCCCCTTTTCTTGACGGTCGCTAGCAGGACTTTTCTTGACGATTTCTTGCCGTCATATTAAGCTATTTTCTTGACTGTTTTTAGCCGTCAAGATAGTAGTTTTTTGAAACCGTCAATGTAGGTGAAATTTTTTCTTGACTCCGGCCTAAATGATGGCTATTAGCTGTCAAGAAACGCCCTCTTGCAGGATTGAGTTAATTGTTGACATTTTATAACTGTCAAGAGAAACTAAATTTTGTATAGCAAAAATTCTATTTATCATTATATATTATGAATCAAACATACACATAATATCAATAATCCAGAATATATACATACATCAAATAACTACAAAATCCAATTTTTATATTAATAATTGTATATTGTTCATACACCACAAACTTCTAATACATCCAACACGTCCAACCACAACATCTAACAGTTGTCCAACCACAAACATATCCAACCAAAGTATGTAGTTTGCATACATCTTAAACATCTAAAACTGAAAATTATACAATTAAAACCAAAAATGTAGCATATCCGACCGGAGCACATCCCTCCCATATCCACAGTACCTTCATTTTTCGTGTAGTTTCTGAGAGAATAAGAGAAATATATTTAATCATTTATGTGCACATGTTTGTATAAATTGATAACTGGAACCAAAATGAAATAACCACGAGGCCTACAAGTCAATACAATAATCAAATTCTAGTCTCAAACTGTTAAAAAGATTAGCATATCTCAACTATATCAATGAACAAATTTTATAAAAATTGGCATATATTAAAAACACTTCTCTAAACAAAGACCAATATGTGCCATCTATGTTGCACATACATTGATACAACACGGTACTAACATAGGATATAGCAACGATATTGGGGTGTATGGGTGGCAAGCAAAATTGAGTTTCAAGAGTCTGTACTTCCTAAAATGTCATGTTGCATCTATTTAAGTTTAGCACCTTGTAGTTGCAAACTCATCCTTCCCAATGAACATTGAGCATACTTTCATGTAGCATTAAATCGCTGCTAGGATATTAGTATAGTTGGGGTTGAATGAAGTATATCATGTATAGCAGTAAGAAGGTTAACAAGATTCCATATCCAAGATGAAAGCGCAATCCCATGCATATGGCATGCATATAAATAGGAAACCTCTCTTACTTCTTATGCAGAAAAGAAGAAGTTACATCAACAAGTGCCACATATGTACTGAGATTTTTGTCAAACTGCATGCCAATGTCGGAAAGAAAAACTCAATATGTACCAACTCTCTCTCTCTCTCTAATAATGCACATCCTAAAGCAGGCTGACAGAAGTAGAACACTAATATAACCATTCAATTATCATGTCCTTTAGGTTTGGTCAATTTTATATAGAATGATAGAGCACCCAACCACATACCACATGCAACATACCATATCTTCTCAATTTTCTACATGAGTGGAAAAAAAATTATTCCCAGGAAGGACAGGGTAAAACTCTTTATAACACAAAACAAACGTAGTAAAATTTTTCATCCTTATGTTTCTAGGAATTAAAAGAAGATCCCTTGCACCAAACACACCCTAAATGACAATTATTGATATTTTGAAGCAAAGAGAGGCAACAGAACATGATTCCATCATAATTTCTAAGTGAATTGTACACAAATGTAAAAAGGGATATACTAGTAAAAGTTAACTTACTGTTTTGCTGATTTCATCTCTGACTGAAGGATGACAACCATTTCCAAATCGTTGTAAAGTATGAAATAAAAATCCATCATGGGTAATAATAGCAATTTCCTTCTCTTTCTGTGTCCACAACCTGAAAGTTGTAGTGCTGCCATTACATCTTTGTGTGGGACTAACATGTGTATATCAAGAATAGAATAAGATCTGTTGAACTAATGGCTGAGTTTGAACAAGGGACAAAAGGTAAAATGGCATACATGTAATCAGACAAGGGTACCTACGATATTTTTCATGAACATTTGAAACACATAGAATGGAGTATAACAGGTGTACCTATGATATTTTTCACCTGTGTACCTACGATATTGTGGGATTTGAAAGATGAATATTTGTCATCAGACAGTTCTGGAATTAGACTAATTTCAAAAGGAGGTAAGAAAATGCTAGCAATACTCTCTCCCGAATTAGGACTAGAATCTGGTGAGCAATTAGCTGTTTTGCATGAATTTGGTAGCATGAGAAATTCTTGGTCAACAATGCATAGACTTGGCACGCTGGGCCCTGAGCTTCCCACTCACTATTACCTGGAAAAGAAGTCAAGGCATATCAACTCCAAACCTAAGAAAATTTGATTTTTTGTTTGATTTGTACAATTTTATAACCATTACAACATCACTTAACAGAGCTGAATGAAACAGCTGACACCAAAAACTGGGGACAGAACCTTTGTTGTTTTTGTTACAATTGTGCTAACTTGAAACATTACAAACAGAATCATTTTTATCTAAAGAGAATGGGTGGGTGTACTTATAAAATTGAGATCAATTCATATTTCAAATAGTCAGGTGACAGGTCCAAGCTGAGCTACTGATCCACCAATTCTGACAAGCAACAAATATTATCCTATAAATGTGTAAATTTCAAATTCAATAAAATATATTGGCTGATAGCTTTTAAGATTATACCCCAAAATTAGTTACAGTAGAACCTTACCTCGCAACCTTTAGCACCACTTTCCATAACAAATTGCAACACCCCATAGCACGCCTACAAAGATGAGCAAGTAAATAGTCACAAATGGTTCAAACAAGTCATCAGAAAGTGAGTGCAAGATTATCCAAGAAAGATAACATATCTAATAACTATAAATCCATATGATATTACAAGACATGTGATATGATTTATGAGATAAATTAACTATTTTGAAGCCAATTTTCAACCTGAATTGTTGATATATGCAGTGCATTCACATTTGAAATAACTATTAGTTATTCTATAACCATCTTAAAATACTAATAAACATCAATGTCCATTGTACCAAGATTAACTAAAATGTTTACTACTTTCAGATATATAAGCTAATGCCATTATTAGAAATCGACTCTATGCCTCAAATTAGTGAGTCTATGCTGTCACGATTTCTAAGACCCTTAAGGTCTCTTATGCTTATGATGATTATATGATATAAAAACACTTCGCAGTTACAAATAAGATTTTACCAGTTAATAAACTTCGATCCTCTAGCAGCAACATCACTGTTTGGCTCTCTTACATCAGCTTTCCTTAGATCATCTTCATTATTTTCTATCTGAAGATATGAACAAAATGATCCACTATGCTTCTAAGAACTGGATTTCCGTATGATTTAGGAAAAAGATATGTACATATATATATATATATATATATATATATATATACTTTAAAAGAAATTATAATAAGATACAAACTAGTAAAAAATCGATTGTAGAAAAAAGAGGCTGATATTCACTTATACTTCTCCGCTTGTCGCAAGTGTAAACTCCCTGAGTCAAAAAATGAAAACAAAAATAATTAATTAAATTGTTACATGAATAGAGAGAGAGAGAGAAAGTCTTTTTTACCAAAGGAAATAGCATGAAATAGGAGGGTAAGAAAGGTAGAGTTATAAATTTACAAGCTAGGATGGATGCATAGTTATTGTCTACACACATACAATCATGTGTGTAAGTGGTAAATCGCTTTTATATAAATCCATTGAAACTCATTAAAGAACAAGCACATTCAACTGGTGTGCAAGTATGCATAATATTTAGACAAAGGGAAAAATCATGTGTAAAGTGGGCACACACATGGATGCATACATATCTTTGTGCGCTTAAGTATATGTGGGTATAAAGTGGATAAATTAGAAGAGTTCATTGTTTCAAAGTACCATTTTAGGCAAGATATGGATAACACAGAACAGAGCAAAATATTGAAACTGTGAACTAGATAAGATGAATTATTGATAATGCTTTCATGATAATATAGTACGAAAGAATAGATGACAAAAGTGATACCACCATGTCATAGTAATCTGAGTTCGTGTACACATTAAGCATAACATAAAGAAATACCAAATGTTCCCGGCAATTTTCTCCTGCTACGAAGGAGGGCTGTTCAAGCTTGAAATCGCTAAATGATTACTATTCCCGGCATTTTCTACCATTAAAGGGGGCACGCTTGACCCATATGAGAGGCACTCGCCCACAAAAACACCAACTGTTGTTTGCATTATACAGTAGAACAAATTAAACATAAGACAACTGATAAACTAATTAGAAAAAGATACTTTAGCTCAAAAACATGCTAAGGCAACCAGTTCTGTACAACAAATTTTACATAAGAAGACTTCAAATGAGAAGATTCCAGTTAGAGAAAAAGAAAAGATAAACTAACATTCTGCATGGCAACCAGTTCAATAAAGGGAACAAGAAAAAGAATCTTCGGCTCAAAAAGAATGTCCTACTTTCCCATAATACAACTTCATTTAAAATTCCATATTGTTCATCCATTCCTAACATGAAATACCAATCATTTACTATGGGACAGTGCAAACAAGTTAAGCCACCATGTAAACAAATATAATTGATAAACCTTTGAATGTCTTCCAATTTTGACAGAAATAATAGAAGAATTAACTAGTTGGAAAGTAAGGTTTAAAGTAAACCAGATAACATGACTAGAACATTTACCAAATTATTTTGAATTGAATTTGGGCCTTTGAAGGTTAAACAAGCCTCTACACTATTTTGTAAGCTTGCCGTCCAGCTTTAGCATTTGGGGATGCTAGATACCCTATGAATACCCTAGTTCATAATTGTACTGACATCTAATATAAATGATATTTATGGCTAGTATAAATGACTTGCATACATTGTATATGTTAGATGTTGGGATAGTATAAATGTTTAATTCTCAACTCTCACAAACTCGGGAGTATCGGTGTAATGGTAGGGACGTTAACATGGTATCATAGTGCCGGTATCTACCATCATTCCCCCACCAAAACAAATTCAGTAAAAAAAACTAAAATTGAAATTTTGGACAACAAAACAAGACCAAGTACCTATATATGATTCTCCGCGAACAAGTGACCAAGACCTTCTCTTTGTTCCGGAAGACTAGTCCGTTGCCGCTCTTCTTCTCGACGAGCGCATGTTTGTCGTTCTTGAATCCTAGTGGATTTATTTGGGTCTCGGAACTTTGACTTCCTCTTCTTCCTCCTTTCGTTCCTCTTCCAGTTGCTTCCTCCTTCACCATCTACAATAAACAATTAGTAGAATAGGAGAGGTAGATTGAGAAGAAGGATTATGGAGATAAAACTAATGGGGAAAAAAGAGATTTTTTACCTGTTGGAGGAAGAAATTGGCGCCAGTGATGTGATTTGGGAATTTGGGGTATTTAGCCTAAAGTTGCGCCAGTAGAGCCGGACGGTGTTGGTAGCGCGGACGATCAGGTCGATAAGCCAGACCGCATCGACCGGTCTGTTGGGCCACGGTGGCCAGCTCCCCTGACTGCTCCTAAGGATCCATGAGCCTAGCCTTGGGATGAGATATGCTGCAACAAAAAGCCTAATTTCTTCTTGCAAAAAAATCCAATTTCTTACGTCACCAAAACATAATTTCTTCCATAACTTTGGCATAAAATTGAAGTACAGAGAAGAAATAAAATAGATCGTACCTTTCTTTAACATTCTAAGACTTGAAGCGAGCGGTGAAGGTTCCAGCGGAGATGAACTCTATGTCCCCGAATGTATGGCTAGGGTTTGGAGGTTCCTTTATCAAACTCGATGAACGGCTAGGGTTTGTAGGTCGATAGAGGAGTTTAAGGAGGAGTAAGAGAAGGAAGAGGAGGTGGCGGAGAAGAGAATGATAGAATGTCGTAGAGGAAATCTTTAGCCATATGGAAAAATGGAGAATGATAGGATGGATGAGAAAGAGAAGAGGAGTGGGGGGCTCTTTAGAGGAGAGGAGTGGCTCTGTAGGAGACTCTTTAGAGGAGAGAGTAGGGGGCTCTCTCTTAGGGAGGTCTCTTTTAGGGAGAAGAAGGTTAGGGAGAGAGAGGAAATAAAGGGAACGATTGGAAAAAAGTTTGCTGGGTTCATCGATTAAAAAGAAGCACAACCGTCAATAAATATAAGATGTTTAAAAAAATTACTAAAATGGCAGCTGAAAAAATTTTGCCAAATTTTTTGCACATGCATTCGTTGACGGTATCACCAAACCGTCAATAAACAAATTGATGTTTCTTGACGGATCATCTAAAACCGTCAACTATTATGCTATAGAATTGCTAAATTAACATAAAACGTGTCCGTTCTTGATGTAAGGCTAATACCGTTAAGATAACCCAGTTTCTTGACGGTTTTTTATAACCGACGACAAGTAAACCGTTAAGAAACGCCATTTTTCTTGTAGTGATCGAATGATGTGACAAAAACCTGAATATATCAAAAGATGACAAACATTATCCTATGGAAATCAATGTATGTTACCTTTTGTAAAATTAAATAAGATTATCCATCAAAGCTAAAATTCAAAATCCATCAGATAACAATTACAACTAGATCTCAATAAATCTTTAGTTTATAAAGCGTTGATCAATCTTGGATTAGCTGTAGGGGTACTGTCCCAACTAACGGAGGTTCACCGGGGAACACTTAAATATCGCTTCGCTTTAGCCGTAGGCATGGTGACAGACAGACCCTTTCTAGGCTTGTACCCAAAACAAATCTCTTCTTTAATAACCAAGGATTTAAGAAGAATTTGTGCAATATAAAATCAATTATATTCTATGGACTTAAATAAAATCTTAAAGCAATGTAGCATACGCTATAAGATGTATCAATTTACATTTATTCATATGTGCTACAAAATCATTGGGTAATAATAAAACATATAATATTTGTACATCAAAATGTAGGACCTAGATACGCTGATGTATTCTGGAACCTAGGGGACTGGGTTCAGTACCTTGGATCCAGAACTAGATACTAGTTGGAAGTAGACCTTAATAAATCTTAATTCTATAAAGTATTGATCACTTCGGGTTAGTTGTAGGGGCCGGTTCGCAGCTAGCGGTAGTCCGAAGACTAGTACACCGTGTCGCTTCAGGCTATTTACACCTGTATGACAAAAGGACCCTTTCGGCTTGTACCCAAAATAATCTCTACTTTTAAGAACTTTGATTTAAAGGAATATATGTAATATCATCGAACAACATCGAAATCCAGTCCCTAAATATAAAAGAAGTAAATCCCAAAGAATGGTTTATCAAGATCTAGATATTAAAAAATTATTTAAATAAGAGTCATGTATCCAAAATGTCTATCATGACCCGCACCCACTGTGAGGGTACGAATACGTAACAACGCCCAGCCTAGGCCGCAGTGTCAGCGGTAGAACGCTGTCCTAGGTCACAACATCTAACAGTTAAAGGTAATAAACAGTTATACTCCCCGAATGGGGGTGACATAACAGAATATATCTCAATCACAACTAAGGTAGAATAGGATGAAGATAGATAGATAGATATCCAGAATGAAAGCACAGAATTACAATCCAGAATTCTAAGTGTCTAAAATAAATACATATCCCAAAATATCTCAGAATCTATATACAGTGATCCAGAAAAGTAAAGACATCATAGTCTAAGGAGTGTCATCCACTGCTAGCAGGTCCAAGTCACTAGTGATGTCTAATGCTACACCAAGAGGGGTAGACACCAGAGCCTCATCATTCATTGTAAAATTTTCAACAGGTCCAGTCAGGACGGGAGCGAGTACAGTACATCTCAACAAAATCATAACATGTTAGGAAATACAGACATGCTAGAGAGTAAGATACAGTATCTGAAGAAATAATATGATAAACAGGAAGACTGTAAATAAATAGCTACAGTATATAGAGAACTAACAGTGTCTAGTGATTCAGAGCACAAGATGGTTATGTAAACGGCACGATGTTGTACACGAGTAATCTACAGAGGTTTGTACACGAGTAATCTACTGGATTGAATACATAACCACTTCTACTCCCCCGCCCTAATCAATACACAAGGATCCAGCTAAGTTATGTTATTGTACACGAAGGTCATATGAATATATGATTATACACGATTCACACATTTCGTACACGAATGTCACAAATACAAAGGAGTACACGATGTTCACGATAAAGTACACGAACACGAACCCGATGTATCCGCTAAGGGGGATAACATCGCACAACCAGTTCCATATAGTACTAATCCGTGTTTCCAACGTGTCAGCATCATGTAAAGTAATCTAAAGCAGGAATATAATCCTAAACAAGATATAAAATTATCAGAGAATGTACTCGCCTGCTAACTGAATGTCCAAGATAAAAGTACTGTCCGAGGAGTGGTGTCTGGCTCCTATTAGAACAGCACAAGTCAAAACAAGTCCAGAATGGTAATAAGATGCACTACAATGTGTTCTACATGAATCTAGGTCAATCTAGACCAAAGTCAACTCTTGGTCAACTCTGGTCAACCCTAGAAGTCAAACTAGGTCAACCAAGTCAAACCTAAGTCAAACTAGTCTATCTAGTCCATTCCAGGTCTAATAAGACTAAACAAGTCTAATCTAGACTCTACACTGACACACAGACACTTCCATATGCTAAGAGACTAGGCCATAGACTAATAGGCAATACCATGCCTAAAACCAACCATAAATCACAACTACAAAAGACTATACCTATATTTAAATAATACACATATTACTATATTAATATAATCAAATATAGGAATACATAATATATAGGCTAACTATATGTTTATATCACCCAACATATTTATATCTAATATATATATATATATATATATATATATATATATATATATATATATATATATATATATATATATACTTGTGTACTCATACATAGGGAATAGGAAACATATGTGTATGTGTGAAAACATGAGAGTGAGTGCTATGAGATGAGTGTCATGAGAGAATACATAGGTGTGTGAATATATGAGATTGTAGGTGTGTGATGATACATGGTGTCAAGTGTGTGTGTGAGACACATAGACATATGAGTGGTGTGGGGATGTGTCCTGAAAATAGTGTACAGACTTAGGCAAAAACAGTGAGTGAGCTTGTGTGTGTGTGTGTAACATGTATGAGAATAAGGGTGTGTAACATGTATGTGTGTGTGTAGGTGTTAGGAAAAATCAGTGAGACAAAAGTGAGGAAAAGTGAAGAACCCCATATCTCAGTTTATATATTGAAACCCATTTAACAGTGATCATAGGAACATAGTGAATCATTAAAACAGTCTAACAAAACTCAGTTTATAACAGTCCCTTAAACTCAGAAATCTCAGTTTTCAGTCCCCTTCATCACCCAGTTTTAATACATTAAAAAGAAATTCAAATCAGTTCATCAAACTCAGTTAACAGCCCCAAATCTAAAATTCCAGATTTCTGTACCAAATTATATCCAATCAACCCCAAAATCAACACACCAATAGAACACATATAGGTGAACCAAAATAAGGTCTTAAATCATGCAATTAACAGTGTAGAATAGGTTAAATATGATGTCAAAGTTCATGTTAAAAATTTGGAACAAAACAGAAAATAGGGACTGATATTAAGGTTATCAGGATATTTGGGGAAAATGAGAATTCATCAATTAAATCAAGCTAAAATGCAAAAACAGTGGTTGGTAATATATAAACATATTGTGCACATGTCATGTGATGTATTTGTGTCCACCCAAGTGGACACAAACGTGTCCAAACAGAATTAAAACCCAAAATAAAACCTAGACACAGTGCAGTAAACAATCATCGTGCACGTGTTCACAGTGTTCGTACACTCGACACGACACGACACAAGTCACGTGGTCGTGTCCTAGTGTCGACTAGGTCTAGGGCTAGGACTAGGACACACTGATACGTGTCCACGACACGTGTGCGTGAGATAGGACACGCGTATCAGCGCACGAAAATGACAGCACTCGGTTCAGTACAAATTCGATGCACTGTCTCGTACGTGTCTGACACGACACGTGAGGCTCTGAAATTTGGGGAGCCCCGTGTCAGTGTCAGCCCCGTGTCACATGCCAATTTTCACGTGTCGAGGAGTCGTGTCCAGTGAGCTGTGTCCCCCGTGATGCAGGGCATGCAAACTGCCTGTGCACGCGCGCGTGCGACTGTGTGTATACGTGTCTGTGCGGACTCGACACGACACGAAAATCACACAAGGACACAAGAAACACGTAAACGACATCTAAACCTAATTTTCTGTTCAAATGGATTCCTAAAAATCACTCGAAATGTCCATTGGGGCATTTCGTCAAACACTTGAATACTAGGGTTGATACGTGTCCAAACGGGACACAAAATGGACAAAAAATCTAGGGTTTCCAATTCCTACAGTTAGGTTAGGCCTAGGTCTCCCTAGATATGCAATAAAATCAGAATTTCATGGTGTGGAATGAAAGTTACCTATATGTATCAAAATTCTCAAAAGCTCCACAAAGAGGTGTTCCTCTTGATAGCCAAACTTCTCCAAATTGCCCAAACTCTGAAATTACTCAATAACAGCAGCAAGAGGAATAAAATTAGAACCTATTGCAATTGGTTGGGGAAAAAAGGAGTTGAAATGGATTTTATAGGATTTAATGAAGATGGAGACTTACCTCTTTCTAAAACTTTATAAAATTCCTAATGGAGGCTAGCCCTAACTTTGAGGAACATTAAATAGAGAGGGGGGAATCATGTATTGGAATAGGGCTAGGGTTCCATGGTATGGGCCTATGGGCTTCTAAGGCTTAAGTCATTAGTCATGCCTTATGAAGTCACAGGCCATTCTAGCCTAATCAATTCCTAATCTCTCCAAATAAGTTCTAATGAGTTAATCATCACTAACTTAGGTCAAGCTAAGGTTAATTAACCTAACCAAGTAGTCATGACCTAGGTTAGTCTCTAGGTTAGTCTCCTAGTCAACACTAGTCAAAGTCAACTATAGCACCAAAACAAATATACTAAAAATCACTGAAAATTCTAATAAATATAATTAATACTAACTATCACTAACCATGGTTAGCTAAGACTAGCTATGACTAATCTAGGTTAGGTCCAAACCAAGTTAGGCTAATCAAAAAATATGGTAATCAATTAAATAATATTAAAATCACACCATTCTTAATAATACATTAAATTCCAAATAATATATTTTAAATTCAATTAAATTCAAAATGACAAAAGTACCCTCGAACTGGAAATGATAAATGAAACACCCTAATCACATGGCTAGGCTCTAGGTTAAGCTGTCTCTAGTGTTACACTATCAAAACACCAAAATCATAAGTCATGATTTAAAATAGTTTTAAAATGATTTAAAATTACCAAAAATTATATCATGATTTAAAATATCATTATTAAAAGATTAAAATTATAAAATTTCAAAATTACCCTCATTTGGAAAACTGGGTGTTACAATCCTACCCACCTTAGAAAAATTTTGTCCTCGAAATTAAGATGATCGTACCCCTTCTAGGTCAAGCCCAAACAATCAAGGTCAAAAGAGAACTTATCTAAATCACGCAATTGGAAAGATAACATATAGGATTTGGTAAGTGGTATCAGTCTGAGGTCTCATCTAGTTACACCAACTATGCTATAGTACTAGGCAAACACAAGGTATCAAATCATACAAGCAAGGGATGCATCAATATTCTCAAAAAGGGATACTAAGGTTAGGTCAAAACTCACCTCCAGCTAGGTCTGAGAACTAGAGCTCTCTCCTGAAAGCAGAGCCCTGGTTGGGGTAGGTATATCAGGACAGTGCTGCATCCAGTGTGCAGCTGACCCACAGAATAGGCACAATCCTAGTCTCTTTCTACAGAAGTTCCACTTGTGCCCAGACTTCTTACAGTAGGTACAGATAGGCTCTGGCTCAGCTGGCCTCTGCTGGACAGGAGACTGGGCTGGGTATGATGATATAGGCTGGATATATGGGTACTCCTCAAACTCTGGGTAGGACTGGGTACTACTCCTCGCCCTCTTGGAGCTAGGCTCTCTTCCTGGAAGCACAGAGTCCCGCAGACGTAGCAACCTCTAGTATTGCTCCCTCATGGCCTCATCATGAACTCTCTATGACTCCAACATCCTTTCTTGGAAATATTCAAACACCTGGGTTGCGTCAAGTAACAAACCTCCGGGTAGTACAGTATGGGGTACCATCTCAAGGGGTGGGGAAAGGCCCTCGGTCTCAGACAAATCTGCAGCTCTCTCCTGAACGACAGGAGATGAAGAAAGACTCTCTGGCGAGGCTACCACCATCTCCACAATGGCAGGAGGTGCCACCACCCTCTAATCAGATAGAGGGATCACTACCTCCTGAATAATAGGAGGTGGAAGCACACACTCAGTAGCTGCAGCTGCTATCAGGCGACGGGCTCGGGTCATGGGTGCCATACTGGAAGGGATAAAAACACAACAATCATTAAGGCTGTACGGCAGTCTACTATCCTATCTGAAAACTGGTAATTATCAAAAATAAAATAAGTTAACTACTAATCATCTAAAAGGGTACTATTTAAAAAAATTCAGAACCAAAAGTTTAAGGAACGAAAGTCAATAGCATTGAATCCAATCACAATATAATATATATAGAAAGAAAGAGAGTTAGAGAGGGAAAAGCTAACATTATATAAAGGTCATATAGTTTGTGTGAATAAACATGAAAGTGTATAGGAGGATTTGGGTCTCAACTATAGCTATCAAGTTATACTATTCATGGCATATTGGTTAAGCAGTCTACACAGCACAAGCTATTTACTCATAACATGCATGGCTAACCATATATATACGTGTATCTATATGGCTACATGAACATAACATAGAGATGAAGGGTTAGGTTTACTTGGCAGTTGTGAACATTAGTGTAGAGTGTCGAGTGTACATGGGTTAAAACTTGAAATAAAGGGTTCGATCTTTCAGTTTAGTTCAACATTACAAATTAGATCTGAAATTGAATTACACATATTGAAAGCAATGTAAAAATGTTAACATGTATTCAGTTTTCAAATTTTGGAGAAATTCGAACATCAAAACCAACTCGTTGTTTACCACAACCACAACCTAACATGTAAGAGTATGAACCTAACATTATATACCTACACACAACAATGTACACGGCTCAAAACATTACAATTTAAAACTACAAATTGAACTAAACACTTAGAATCTAGGGTTAAAGGTTTAATATGTACACAGTCTCATATTGGACAAATTCAACACAAAACTCAACCAATTTCTTTAAGAAATAAAACCTTGTATATAACATACATGTGTAGTGATGTAAGCAAAACTAATACATGAAATTTAAATTTAAATTACGAATTTAATATGGAGAAACAGAGAACTAGTCACTGATACTGCACTATATTAGAATTCTAGGATTTTGAGAACTTAACATCAATCATATTAACATTCATTTAGATAGGTTGGTAAACAAGTGTAGCATGCATACGTGTCAGGCAAATATCTGTGTCCACTATATATATATTTTAAGGTAATACAAGAAATAATGGCAAGAAGGAAATAATGATAAAATCTGTTCCGCTTATCTGTTTAAAAGAAGGAACCATTTGAAACCAGAGCTACAATATCAAATCTAAGTCAAGGTCTAGCAAAATCACCGATTCATTGTATTAGGAAGAATTATAGCAAGAAATTACACAAGGTTATAATAATAGCTAAGCTACTCCTACTCATACTCATACTCCTAAGTTATTTGATGATCGAGTACAATTTATAACAACAGAATGGTATGATAGAGATGATATGTTAAAAACCTTCTCAAGATACAATCTGTTAATCATATGTGTCTGCCCAGAATCATGTTACTCAGAGTCCTAGCCATGCCAGTAAGCAAGGTTGCGATAAACGATAGATTCCATAACTGGGGTATGCACCTCTACAATCATGTCGTCTGGAAATCTTGCTATGCCGACTAGTATAGCTGCGAGAAATTCCAAATCTCATAATCAAGATACGTACATCCGAAGTCAGGTCCCTATGTTTCCGCCACGCCAGCTAATATGGCTGCGATAAACTACAGGTTCCATAATCAAGTAGACGTTTTACCATCCCTGTATTCCCGTCGACATATGTTATCAGAAAAAATCGTAACTCAGGCCTTAAAATTCATCTCGATAGGAAAATCAAAATCAACAACGATCCATCAAAATCAAATTCAATAATCAAGGAGTGAGAGCGAACAAAACAAGGGAAGGGATTTCAAATTGAAGTTTAAATAAGATTCTCGAGCATCGTCCCAGGAATCTTTCAAGGAATCCTAACTGTGATTGAGTACCTTCAAAATATCCTAATCCTACTGCAGGCTGTAGTGATACTCTAGTTCGAATACCACTACATAAACTCGACCTGCATGGGCCACCACTAAAAACGTGTTACGACCCGCACCCACAGTGAGGGTACGAGTACGTAACAACGCCCAGCCTACGCCGTAGTGTCGGCGGTAGAACATTGTCCTAGGTCACAACATCTAACAGTTAAAGGTAATAAACAGTTATACTCCCCGAATGGGGGTGACATAACAGAATATATCTCAATCACAACTAAGGTAGAACAGGATGAAGATAGATAAATAGATATCCAGAATGAAAGCACAGAATTATAATCCAGAATTTTAAGTGTCTAAAATAAATACATATCCCAAAATATCTCAGAATTTATATACAGTGATCCAGAAAAGTAAAGACATCCTAGTCTAAGGAGTGTCATCTACTGCTAGCAGGTCCAAGTCACTAGTGATGTCTAATGCTGCACCAAGAAGGGTAGACACCAGAGCCTCATCATTCACTGTAAAATTTTCAACAGGTCCAGTCAGGACGGGAGCGAGTATAGTACATCTCAACAAATCATAACATGTTAGGAAATACAGACATGCTAGAGAGTAAGATACAGGATCTGAAGAAATAATATGATAAACAGGAAGATTGTAAATAAATAGCTACAGTATATAGAGAACTAACAGTGTCTAGTGATTCAGAGCACAAGATGGTTATGTAAGCGGCACGATATTGTAC
Source organism: Iris pallida (assembly GCA_029216955.1). Classification (NCBI taxonomy): domain Eukaryota; kingdom Viridiplantae; phylum Streptophyta; class Magnoliopsida; order Asparagales; family Iridaceae; genus Iris; species Iris pallida. Next base: position 2,669,754 of record JANAVB010042617.1, read on the forward strand.
ACGAGTAATCTACAGAGGTTTGTACACGAGTAATCTACTGGATTGAATACATAACCACTTCTACTCCCCCGCCCCAATCAATACACAAGGATCCAGCTAAGTTATTTTATTGTACACGAAGGTCATGTGAATACATGATTATACACGATTCACACAATTCGTACACGAATATCACAAATAGAAGGAGTACACGATATTTACGATAAAATATACGAACACGAATACCCGATGTATCCGCTAAGGGGGATAACATCGCACAACCAGATCCATATAGTACTAATCCGTGTTTCCAACGTGTCAGCATCATGTAAAGTAATCTAAAACAGGAATATAATCCTAAACAAGATATGAAATGATCAGAGAATGTACTCGCCTGCTAACTGAATGTCCAAGATGAAAGTACTATCAGAGGAGTGGTGTCTGGCTCCTATTAGAACAGCACAAGTCATAACAAGTCCAGAATGGTGCGTTCTACATGAATCTAGGTCAATCTAGACCAAAGTCAACTCTTGGTCAACTATGGTCAACCCTAGAAGTCAAACTAGGTCAACCAAGTCAAACCTAAGTCAAACTAGTCTATCTAGTCCATTCCAAGTCTAATAAGACTAAACAAGTCTAATCTAGACTCTACACTGACACACAGACACTTCCATAGGCTAAGAGACTAGGCCATAGGCTAATAGGCAATACCATGCCTAAAACCAATCATAAATCACATCTACAAAAGACTATACCTATATTTAAATAACACACATATTACTATATTAATATAATCAAATATAGGAATACATAATATATAGGCTAACTATATGTTTATATCACCCAATATATTTATATCTAATATATATATATACATATACTTGTGTACTCATACATAGGAATTGGAAACATATGTGTATGTGTGAAAACATGAGAGTGAGTGCTATGTGATGAGTGTCATGAGAGAATACATAAGTGTTTGAATATATGAGAGTGTAGGTGTGTGATGATACATAGTGTCAAGTGTGTGTGTGAGACACATAGACATATGAGTGGTGTAGGGATGTGTCCTGAAAACAGTGTACAGACTTAGGCAAAAACAGTGAGTGAGCTTGTGTGTGTGCGTGTGTAACATGTATGAGAATGAGGGTGTGTAACATGTATGTGTGTGTGTAGGTGTTAGGCAAAATCAGTGAGACAACAGTGAGGAAAAGTGAAGAACCCCATATCTCAGTTTATATATTGAAACCCATTTAACAGTGATCATAGGAACATAGTGAATCATTAAAATAGTCTAACAAAACTCAGTTTATAACAGTCCCTTAAACTCAGAAATCTCAATTTTCAGTCCCCTTCATCACCCATGTTTAATACATTAAAAAAAACATTCAAATCAGTTCATCAAAACTCAGTTAACAGTCCCAAATCTAAAATTCCAGATTTCTGTACCAAATCATATCCAAACGACCCCAAAATCAACACACCAATAGAACACATATAGGTGAACCAAAATGAGGTCTTAAATCATGCATTTAACAGTGTAGAATATGTTAAATATGATGTCAAAGTTTATGTTAAAAATCTGGAACAAAACAGAAAATAGGGACTGATATTAAGGTTATCAGGATATTTGGGGAAAATAAGAATTCATCAATTAAATCAAGCTAAAATGCAAAAACAGTAGTTGGTAATGTATAAACATATTGTACATGTGTCATGCGATGTATTTGTGTCCACCCAAGTGGACACAAATGTGTCCAAACAGAATTAAAACCCAAAATAAAACCTGGACACAGTGCAGTGAACAATCATCGTGCACGTGTTCATAGTGTTCGTGAACTCGACACGACACGACACAAGTCACGTGGTCGTGTCCTAGTGTCGACTAGGTCTAGGGCTAGGACTAGACACACTGATACGTGTCCACGACACGTATGCCTGAGATAGGACACGCGTATCAGTGCACGAAAATGACAGCACTCGGTTCAGTACAAATTTGATGCACTGTCCCGTACGTGTCCGACACGACACATGAGGCTCTGAAATTTGGGGAGCCCTGTGTCAGTGTCAGCCCCGTATCACATGCCAATTTTTACGTGTCGAGGAGTCGTGTCCAGTGAGCTGTGTCCCCCGTGATACAGGGCATGCAAACTGCCTGTGCACGTGCGCGCGCGACAGTATGTACACGTGTCAGTGCTGACTCGACACGATACGAAAATCACACAAGGACACAAGAAACACGTAAGCGACACCTAAAACTAATTTTCTATTCAAATGGATTCCTAAAAATCACTCGAAATGCCCATTGGGGCATTTCATCAAACACTTGAATACTAGGGCTGATACTTGTCCAAACGGGACACGAAATCTAGGGTTTCCTATTCCTACAGTTAGGTTAGGCCTAGGTCTCCCTAGATATGCAATAAAATTAGAATTTCATAGTGTGGAATGAAAGTTACCTATATGTATCAAAATCTTAAAAGCTCCACAAAAGATGTTCTCTTGATAGCTAAACTTCTCCAAATTGCCCAAACTCTGAAATTACTCATAACAACAGCAAGAGGAATAAAATTAGAACCTATTGCAATTAGTTTGAGGGAAAAATGAGTTGAAATGGATTTTATAGGATTTAATGAAGATGAGACTTACCTCTTTCTAAAACTTTATAAAATTCCTAATGGAGGCTAGCCCTAACTTTGAGGAACATTAAATAGAGAGGGGCGAATCATGTGGCCAGCCATGGGCTGTTGGAATGGGGCTAGGGTTCCATGGTGTGGGCATATGGGCTTCTAAGGCTTAAGTTATTAGTCATGCCTTATGAAGTCACAAGCCATTCTAGCCTAATCAATTCCTAATCTCTCCAAATAAGTTCTAATGAGTTAATCATCACTAACTTAGGTCAAGCTAAGGTTACTTAACCTAACCAAGTAGTCATGACCTAGGTTAGTCTCTAGGTTAGTCTCCTAGTCAACACTAGTCAAAGTCAACTATAGCACCAAAACAAATATACTAAAAATCACTAAAATTCTAATAAATATAATTATAACTAACTATCACTAACCATGGTTAGCTAAGACTAGCTATGACTAATCTAGGTTAGGTCAAACCAAGTTAGGCTAATCACAAAACATGGCAATCAATTAAATAATATTAAAATCACACCATTCTTAATAATACATTAAATTCCAAATAATATATTAAATTCAATTAAATTCAAAATGACAAAAGTACCCTCGAATTGGAAATGATAAATGAAACACCCTAATCACATGGCTAGGCTCTAGGTTAAGCTGTCTCTAGTGTTACACTATCAAAACACCAAAATCATAAGTCATGATTTAAAATAGTTTTAAAATAATTTAAAATTACCAAAAATTATATCATGATTTAAAATATCATTATTAAAAAATTAAAATTACAAAATTTAAAATTACCCTCATTTGGAAAACTGGGTGTTACAATGTCAGCCAAGAAAATATCATTAAAAGAATAAAGCGAAGAACATAAATTTGTTCCAAGTAATCAATAGCTAAAGTATGAGATAAGCAAAATTTTGAAACTACTTTTTAAAATAATATAGAACTTGAACTTAACTCATATATCCCCATAAAGATATTGTACAAAAATATATATTAATATAAGAAACATATGAGCAATATATGAATGACAATAAATTATTCATGTATCCTTAGTAGGCATTAAAATAAATTATCACAATAAAAAACATGCATAAATATGCTTTATTAGACAAAGATGTAATTGATTCATAAGAAGTTAATCACATAAAATTTGAGGATCAATAGTGAATATATATGCAAGCACAAGGTTAACATAAAGTATATGTATATATGAGACTTGTGCTAAACATACATACTTACAAAATACCGATCAAAGTAAATATGACATTAAAGACAAATCGGTAAGAAGTGACCATTAAATTAAAGATGAAGAGTCAAAACATCTTAACCAAAAAATTAAGTTCCTATGGACTACAGTGGTATGCATGCTTCAAGAGTAAAGATTAAGAGTAAAGAGCATACATAGACAAATGTGTCACACTAATAGAAAATAAAATCCTATATAGTGTGAAATAATCATTTAAGCTAAACAGCTAGTCATGCTAGGATTATATCTCACATTGATTTAAACATTAAACAACTAAAAGATATCAATAGAAAGACATTAATAAGAAAATGCTAGATTCTATAAATAAAACCATAAAATAAGTTATTTAGCATGTTACCAAAGTGGTGCAAGTGACCACACTTATGTTGGTGCAGTTGCATGAAAGATGACCTTTGTGTTTTCCAACCACCAATACGTTCCATGGTTCTATGGTTCAGCATAAGTAGCTCCACCTAAAATATTAGGTGAAGACTTTGGTATCCAATACTTGGATCCATTTGTTAGCTTTGGGAACCCATTTGCATAAGTTTATATCAACTAGTTTTCTAATCTGACAACTAACACATTCATACCACAATAATGACATAAAGTATTAATATTAGCAATAGTATGAGAATGTGCAGTAGTGTGATATGATGTGTAGATACTTGTAATAGAAAGCATGGTTGTGTGGAGCTTTAGCTTTGCTTGCTTCCTTTGTAAAAGATCTGTCGTGTGTGACTTTGTGAAATGTTATGTGTCTTGTGTTAGACCGAGTCATAGGTTGTACTACCTGTTTTTTAGTTTAATTTCTAACTTTTTAGAGTTAGCACAGATCTCATCATATTTAGCATTAAGAGTATCAATTCTACATAAAGCAATAGAATACTTCTTTTTTCTGATTCTAATTGCTCTTAAGTTTAGCATTTTCTTGAGTGCTTTTCAATGCAATCAAGTGCCTCATGCAATCTAAACTCAAGTCGAAAATCTCAGTAGAATTATCAAAAGGAAAGTATTTCTAGCATCATTCAATAAGCAAGTAAGCTTTCATTCTCATGCTTATAGGATAGAATATTCTTTCTAGCTTGCTTATACTTATCAAATACTTTCTTGTGTTCTTCTAATAGATCACTGAAAGCATCAGATAACTCATTATGAGAACATTACTATCTTCATAAAAAGAATTATTTTGTACCTTTTTAGATAATGCCATTGAGCATAAATTTGCAGCTTGATGAGGTCTCTCTTCTTCTTCAGAATCTCTTGCTTCGCTTTCACACCATATACTCGTGCTAGCGTACTGGTAAGACGATGATCTTTCTTCATTTGATCGTTCGTAGTGACTCTCCTTTCTAGCAGTAGTACGATATTCTTGGATGTGGCCTATCTTCTTGTAGTTGTCACATACAAGCTCTTCTTGTATAAAGGATTGTGCTGTACCTTAAATCCCAATTCTATTATGCATATACTTACATCATTATGAAGACTATCCTCCTCTCTGGAGTTGCTAGCTTTGCTTTCATACCTGCACTTATAAGTAGCTTCAATAACTTTCCAAATTTTATGAGATGCTGTGCAAGTAGTAATAAGAATGAATACATTTATGTCTACAACACAGTTAAAGATATGCATAGCTTTTGTATCAAGGCTAGCTAATTCTTTTTCCGTGTAACTATAATAAGACTTGTTGATTATAGAGGATGTGAGAATAGAAGTGATAGTAGGCTTTTTGTAGCCATTGACAACAATTGACCATAAGCAAAATCTAGAGACTTCAGGTAGAAGCTCATTCGTGTCTTCCAATAACTAGTTTGTTCCATCAAATAGTGGGAGTCTATTTGTGGATTGCTCTTCAGTTGTGAAGTACATACTTGCCATATGTGATAGAGTGATCTATGTAACAACAGTTATATAATAAAGAATATAATAGCAGTATTACCTCATTACTTGTATAACCCGCTTTGATACCAATTGTAGGAGAAAATGGTATGAGCAATAATACCTCTATAAGGAGCACCTACTTTGATACCAATTGTAGGAACGAATAAAGCGCAAAACTCTAGAGGGGGGTGAATAGAGTAGGCAGCAAAATTTAGCTAATTAAAAATATTAGCAGCAAGATCACATAATATATATCACATATAGTAAATAAAAAGTAGAGAGCAGAGAGAAAACAAAATACAAGGATGTATACTGGTTTCCCTCTTATGAGGATTAGTCCAGTCGGAAGGACTCTAGCTTCCATTTAATCCACTATGGAAAAATAATGTAAGTTTTCATCCGAAGTCCTTGCAACTCTACAACGCGAGGTTGATTCAAAGTACTGACCAACTTCAATTGTGAAGTGTCTTTCTTCTATCAAGCCTCTAATTACAATCAATCTGAAACTTCTAGACCATACCGTACTGGCAAATCGACTAGAAGATTGTAACTGGCTTGGGATTTAAAATGAATAGCTCAGAATACTTTGGAAGAACGTATTAGGCTTAGAGAGAAGAGATAAGAATTGAATGAGTGAATTAAAATGATTGAAATCCTTCTCTATTTATAGGTTTTTCTAAAGGCAGAATTTTGGCAGAATTCGGGCAGAATTCAGGCAGAACTCTTTGAGAGAACCTCGGCAGATAGCCGTTACATCCGTAACGTAGGATGACCGAGTTCAAAATCCAATGACACTAATCGAACTCGGGCCGAATTCTGTTGAGTTTTGTTAGGTTTTTGCAAATTAGTTTTTGGGATTTTTGAAAAAATCAAGCAATTAGGAAGTAGTTTGGCTTCTGTAAGTGGGCTTGTTTTCAAAATAAAAAGGTATTTGAAAATATTTTTGGGTAGCCTATTTGGCGTACGATGAGTGACATCGTATTCCTAGACTCATAAATGCGAAAATTATATTGATAAAATTGGAAAACCAAGAGCACTTTAATGACCTTTCTTCTGATATTTAAGCAGACCTGAAGATGCATTTTTCTATGACGGCGGTCATCCAATGATAAACAGATATGGAAATCTGAACCCTCGATGCGAGGCCCGGATAGGTCATTTGGCGGTTCAAAGAAATCTTCTTGTATAATACCGTCTTTGGCCCGTTAATAATCCTCCATTGTAAATGTCATAATTCGATCAAGTTTGATCATGCTTACTGTATGGCTGAAATTACATATTAGGCAAACAAAGCAGTATAATGCATTATAAGATAACATTTAGTGAACAGTAGGACAATGTTAATTTTAAGTAGCAACATGATAGTGATTACATGAATATTAGTGACGTCATTATTTTAAACTTAATTGATTAGCCATATTTAAAAATATGATATAATCATTGGGCTAACAGTATACACTGTTATAGAAAGAAGAAATTAGGAAACAACTGCAGCAACATGATAAGCTGCTGGACACAGCAGCAGCAGGGAAGATTGTACACTTGTAGGTTGTAGTCATATGTGTCATAAGGATAGGAAGCATGTGGAGTGGATACATGAATATGTGTTGGTGTGTAATGTAGGAAGTATCTGATAGGTAAGGATGAAGGGTAGGAGGGTGTGGGTATGAGTAATATAGTGTTGGTGTATGTGAGTGTTGTATTCTTGTGTGAGCATGTAGGTAAAGGGGTTAAGGAAATAGTTATAAGTCATGTTGGAGTAATCTTGAGATAGGTATCTAGTTTACCTATGTAGGTAATTTATTGTGTACATCTAATAGGTTATTTATAGGATATGTAGGATAGGTAATGTATAGAGTAAAGTTATGGGAAAGATTTAGGAATACCTAGATACTAGAGTATAGGGGTAAAGGTAATAGTTTAAGATATTGCTATATTATGCCTATGTGCTTATGATGAGTAAATACATAGGTCATGGCCTAGTATAGGCTAGAATACCTTGGTATAGAAATGTATAGACCTAAATAACCTAGGTATGACCTAGTTTGACCAAATTTAGCAAGATATTGATCTAGTTGACATACTTTGACTTAGAAATGACATGGAGACCTAGTAGTTATCTAGTATAGCATGTTTATGATCCCAAAACACTAATTGATATTCATATTTCATATTTAGGTCTTCGAGGCACCGTATCGGATTTTGTTGATACTTAACATCGGATCTCAGGCGAGTACATTCTCTGATAATTTTTCGTTTATAATATCTTTTATGTTTCTTGTATCGAGTATAGATATACACGATTTCTTCACACATGCTTACACGAATTGGTATTTCTGGATCCCGTCATGAGATGTTATTTCTTGTATATCTTTGTGTATCTTGTGCAAGCCCTGTTGTTGTTCTTGTAATTATATGGACACTAATTTTTGAGAAGAATTGCTACCATTTCCAAGAATGTCGTGTCGTAAAACCATGGTTAGATCTACTATACCAGTCAGGGGCGGGGAGTATTAGTATAGATATATGATGATACCTTCCTTGTGCATGTCTTATTCCTTATGAGTGTTGTTCATATACCGCACGTATGATTAACTAGGCCATAAATTCCCGTACAGGTTTCCAAGCCGATCACACGTTGAAATTAGTGCTTACTTCATATAGATAGTTATTTTCTTATTATTTTTTACATGATATTTTTTTTCTCTCTAGCTCTTATGTTTACGTACAATATTATTCATATCTTGATATATTCTTGTACTTATTTTATTATCTTGTAATTCACTCTATTTACTGTTACATAGTCTTTACCATTTACTGGAACTGCTATTAGATGTGTACTTTGCTCCAATCCTGACTGGATATATTTTTCCTAGACGATTTAGATAACGGTTGCCCTACCTACTATGGCCCACAGGATGTAGTTGGCGTAGACCAGGAGACACGATTTCAGAAGGGTTTAGCTCTAGCTGAAAAGGCTTTATTTGTGACTCAGTTAGACTAGATTTGTATTGGATTTGTCTCCAAATTTATGACTCTTGGCCTGTTATTATTTAAGAACTGTATTTGAGATAGTTGTCTTTTAACCTTCCTTTGGACTTGTGCTATGCTTATGTTAGACTTTCTCCAGATATTTCATATCATGTCATTATCTTTATCGGCCATTTATCACCCATTAGTCTTATGGTTGAGTATGAATATTAACATTATTTGTCCTCCATTTAGAGTTGAGATATCTTGACAGGTTATGATGTATATTGCTAGTTAGTATAGTAGACCTAGACGGCATTCTACTGCCGATGCTGCGACGTAGGCTGGTCGTCGTCACGTACTCTATATTGGGTGCAGGTCATGACACGTTTTGTGGTGACGCATGCAGATCAAGCTTCGCAATTAATGCAATATTGTGGTAGTACAACGACTTAGTTGTACTACTGCGAGCCTGCAATAGGATATAGGAAATATGATATTAGGATGAGAGGATGCTCAATCATAATTAGGATTCTTTCAGAGATTCCTCGGACGACCCTTGAGAATCTCACTATAAACTTTATCTCGGATTCTGTTTTCACTTGTCTTCGTCTACTCTTTCTTGTTATTGTTGAATTTCATTTTTAATGATCGTTGTTGAATTTCATTCTTGGAGTTTCTATCGGCTTTGATTTTATATCAGATGAACTTTATGGACTAAGTTAAGGTATATTCTGATCACATAGTTGATGAGGACAGTGTAAAAGATAAATGTCTGTCTTTGTTATGGAGTTTAGAGTTTATTGCATGCATACTAGCTTGCGTAGCGAAGACATAGAGCCTGACTTTGGATATACTATATTAGTTATAAATTTAGAGTTTTTTGCAGCCGTATTGGTTTGCATGGTAAGAATTCTAGATAACATGATTATATAAATATATACCTTGGTTACGGACTATCATTTATCGCAGCTATGCTAACTGGCGTGGCGAGAATTCTGGGTAACATGATTACGGATAGATATATATGATTGTCAGATTGTATCTTAAATTAGTTCTTAAAATATCATCTTTGTCATTCCATTTATGTTATAATAGAATTTATTTCCATCACCTTATTAGCTCAGGATATAGATATCATTAGTTCCTCTAGTACAGTTCCTTATAGGGTTTCATTCTATTATTTCTAAAAGTTCCTTAAATAGTATAGTAGCTTGGTAGCCTGCAGACCTGTTTGTGCCTTGAGTATAGTGTTAGTTGTTAGGAGTATAGCTTGTGGGTTTGTGAGTGGTTCCTAGTTGGGCATGTAAGCTATAGGCAGTAATCTAAAGATAATTCATAGTGCAGTACCTTTGTAGAAATAGTTCTATGGCAAGTGTCAGTATAGTTAGTATAGGTACCAAGGTAGAAGGGAAAGTAGAGTATTGGTGATTCCAGGAACTGGTATCAGTACCATCATGTATTTTTTTATGTGTGTATATATGTAGGAATTGGTATCGTATGAGTGCAGAATGTTTTAAAAAAATAAGTTTAGTAGGGCAAGAGGGTAGCAGTCATGGTTGGTATAGGGGTATAGCTTTCATGGAAAGATCAACAGGGCTGGGAGTATCAAGGAGATTATATGTGAAATTTCTTGGTAGAATTTTTTGATTATAATAGGATGGTTATTGAGAATTTAAGTTTTGGTGATGTTAGAATCATAACAAGTACCAAGATATCTGTAGTTGATGGATGACGTAAATTGATAAACAATTGTAAGGATTGACCCGTGCATAAATGTGATTGCATAAGTACGACAAAAGATTCGATTAGGGGTGTAAAGTAAATTTGAGATAAGAAGTAAATATGGATGGCATGTTTAAATCTAGTAGTAGGGGTAGCCCATATTGTTTCAGGGATTGAGTAAGTTGGTTAGACTATGGGTAGAACATGATTGACTCTTAGGGATTATCTAGATAGGATTGATAGAATGAATATCAAAAGACAAAATATTGAGGATTAATTTGGAATAAAATTGCATATAGGTGAAGTGAAGGGTAGTGTGGAAGTTTCATGAGTATCATGTTGTAAGAGTCTGAGTATTAAAGATAGCAGTATTGTGTCAGTAAGTGGGATAGTACCGAGTTGGTATTCTGGGTTATTTAGTGTATATGACATATATAGTTGTGAGTTGGTATCTGCCACCAGGAGTGCCTAGAGAGTGCAAGTATTCGGTTGTATCAATTTTGAGATGAATAGCATATGCTAGATATAGTTTGTCAGAATAAGGTAAGTGAGTTTTGCTATGGATAATAGTATCAGTCAGAAGTATCCGGACAAAGTTGGGGTGAGGCATGTATGAGAGTATCAGGGAGAGTAGGAGTGCAAGTGTTCAGGCGAGAGAGAGGACAAGTAACTTATATGGGATTTAGCTTCAGAGAGTATGAAGGCTTTTATTAGTATATTGGAGTTGGAGGATGATTATGAACGCTGAATTGTAGGATGGATAGTGGCACTCATGTGATAGAAGTGACAAGTGTATAGTGTCTTAGCAGGGTAGAAGGTGCTATATAGTTTATTGTCGAGGTACGGGCAAGTATCCTAGGGTGATTGTTAAGTGCCAGCATATTGTTTAGTATTAGGATACCAAAATAGGAGAAGTAAATCTCTAGTATCAGAAGCATTCAAGATGTAAGTAACCTAGTGGTCGGTGTAATAAATTAGGCCAGATCCTTTAAGTACAATAGTAAGAGTATATCCCGTGAGTGTCAAGCATAGGAGATAGTGCCATGTGATAGATAGTGTCAGAAATTCAGGAAGATATCCTACAAATAGTAAATTAGAAGTCTTAGAATAACATCCTTAGTGGTACGCACTAGTGAGTTAAGAATAACCCTTGGTATCAGGTATTTTAGTTAGATTGATGTGACAGAATAACTGGGGTGAGTATCAGATGTAGGTAAGGAGTCTAGCTAGGCCACCTGTGGTACCGCAAATTGCCCACACTATCATAGGGAGACACCCTAGCAGGACAGGTTTTTTTGATGACGGTCGAGAAGGCCGATGCTATAGGTGATAGGTTAGTATGTATAGTTTGTTTCTGTTATGTCCTTTCATCCTTGCTTGCGTGTTCTCTAGTACTTTATAGTTACCATGTGTTATAGTTAGATAGTGTAGCCGTAGAAACCCTGTTTGAGACTGCAATACCATGACAAGTAATATTATAACCATACATGTTATTTTATAAATTTTTATGTTGTATGTATTTAGGTAGGACCTTCTTGGATCATGATTATTGGGGTTGACAATAGCAAAGGCTTTGATGAATAGGTTGTGACTGACTAAGAGAGAGGAGTGAGGTGCTAAATTTTGAGGATAATTTTTCTTACGGGGGTAGGATTGAAACTACCTAAATCCGGGAGAGGGGTAATTTTTTCATTTAATTTTTATATAATATTTTGAATATTTTTATTAATATTGTATTAGTTATTACGGTTAGTGGATAGCCTATTTGTTAAACTTGTGTTAGTAAATCAATTAGACAAGACACTAGACTAGAGCCCAATTATTAGCATGATATGATTCATGGACCAACTCATTTGACTAGGCCAATTACCCGTTAGTCATGCCATTTAATTAAAATAGGGATTAGACTATTTACAAAAATAGGTTTAGAGCCTTCAATTATTAATTAGCCCATATGACAACATTTAGAGGGCATATTATATATAGATTGGCTCAACCTAGCCCTAATATGGACAACTACATGGAGAGGAGGCCTCATTTCTTTTATTTCAATCCATTGTTCCTATTCCTCTCATTTTGGTGTTCTTCCACAATTTGAGCCATTCCTTCACCAATCTCTCTCAAATATCACTCAATCTCTCATCCATCTCATTCTCTTAACTAGAAGGAGCCTACGTGCTTAGAGACTAGGAGCACAAGAAGAGGAGTCCATTTGCTAGGAGCTACGTGTCCGGATTGTGTCTATTTGGCTTTTCATTGGAAATTCATCTCCCAATAGGTATACATCTCATTTACCTCTCTCCACCCTGAGGATTTCATCCATGGACTAAGACTACCCATAGGAGAAAGTTAGAGACTAATGACTCTCTATGTGAAAGTTATATTGGACTTTGTACCATTTTAAAGGAATTTCGAGAATGGTGCACAAAGTATTTATCATTTGGTTTGTTAGACATAATTAGATTAGCTTTGGTTGTGTGTGTCTAGATTCATGTCCACAATTGGATACGTGTAGGCCATGTCATGATATGGTAGGATACGGGATCATTTTGGGATTTTTTTTTCCTCCGACAGTTGTAATACACATGTCCAATTTCACATGACACTTGACACTAGCCTTATACTGCTCTAATTATGTTTATATATATTTTAGACTTGCTCATGTGTTTTGGTAGGATTCAGACAAGGTTCGATATAGGTATCTTGGCCGTATCACAAGCATTTCGTAGAATAGTACGATGCGGGGGTGATGCACACCAAGTGTTTTGTTTCTGCATATGTGTGTCATGTGGCTAGACATGTGTATGTGACACACTAGACTAGAGTGTGTGTGTATATGTGTATCTTGGATATATATGTGTGATATATACATATATAAGTGTAGTTATAGACATAGTTACATGTGTATATACTATAGTATGTTTGTGTATACATGTGAGTGCCTATATATAGAGAGTATATAGCTAGGAGTGCATGAGGTGTGTGTGTCACAGTTAGGACATGAGTGTGTTAGGGAATGTGTGTGTGTGTGTCTGCATGTGTATACACATGATTGTGTGGGAGTGGTTAGGCCATAGAGGGATGTATAGATATAGATGGTTAGATAGATGAATTGGAGAGAGAGGGGCTCTTGTAGGTTACAAGTGCACACTTATGCACCTGTGCATCAGTGCACATATGTTCACTGATCTGGAATGCTTGTAGCTGTAGGGGGCCGGGGTATTAGATTAAGCAACAGCTGTAGAGGGAGGCAGGGGTATTAGATGGTGTGTAGTACACAAAATGGGGAAATAAAGAGCAATAACAACAGGAACAACATATTGTAGGAGCACCTATGCACATGTGTGCATAGGACAGTCAGGGTAGCAGTAGGGCTACCCATTTTGGGTAGGGGTTTTTGGTTGGACTGTTCAGCAATTTGAGACAACTACAGTTGCAGTTTGAAGAAGAGTGAGGTTCAACAACAGTTTGTAGAGAATTTTGAGAGGAATGAAACAACACCAGGTGCATAGCTTTGAGAAAGCAGCAGCTGCATGTTGTAGTTGTCTCTGTGTGAGGTATACACTTTTATAGGAAGAATAAATTAGCAGACAACAACAGCCTGAGGACAAGCTGCCGGATACAGCAACAACAGAGGAGATTGCACCCCTGTAGGTTGTGTTCATATGCGTCACAGGGATAGGAAGCATATGATGGGTACTTGAGTATGGATTGGTTCAAGTTATGTGTAATGTGTAAGAATATCCTATAGATAAGAGTGAAGGATAAGAGGGTAACAGTATGAGTAATATAGTGTTGGTGTGTGTGAGTGTTGTATGTCTTGTGTGAGAATGTTTGTAAGGGGTTTAAGAAAATGGTTATAAGTCATGTTGGGGTAATTTTGAGATAGGTTTTGGTTTACCTATGTAGGTAATATATTGGGTACATCTAATAGGTTGTGTATAGGATATGTAGGATAGGTAAATCTAAGTAAAATATGGAAAATTTTTAGGAATACCTAAATACTAGAGTATGGGGGAAGGTAGGTAATTTTGTAATAGTTTGAGATATTTCTATATTGTGTCTATGTGCTTATGATGAGTAGATACATAGGTCATGGCCTAGTACAGGCTAGAATACCTTGGTATGGCAAGGTATGGACCCAAAAAACCTAAGTATGACCTAGTTTAATAAGGTATTGACCTAGTTGACCTAGTTTTACTTAGAAATGACTTGGAGGCCTAATATTGAGCTAGTATAGCATGTTTATGATTTTAAAACACCAATTGACATTGATATTCCATATTAGGTCTTTGAGGCACCGTATGAGATTCTGTTGATACTTCACACCAGATCTCAAGCGAGTACATTCGCTGATAATTTCCTATTTGTGATGTTCTATGTTTCTTGTATCTAGTGCAGATATTCACGATTCCTTGACACATGGTTATATGGATTGGTATTTTCGAATCCCGTCATGACATGTTATTTTTGTATAATCTATGGCACCTCTATAGGGGGTGAATAGAGTGCAGCGGAAAATATTTACCAATTTAAAAACTAAGCGGGTGAAGCAATATATAAATGAACTTAAATGCAGTAAGTAAAGCAATAAATGAGTGGAGGCAAGAAAGCAATACGCCAACACCAAGGTTTATACTGGCTTTCCTCTGAGCGGACTAGTCCAGTTCGCGAGAACTCTTGCTCGCAATAATCTACTATTTTGAATAGAGATTACACAGTATGATTTACTCCGAAGAACATGCAAACTTGAACATCGTCGTGTTTTTATCTGAAGTCCACGATCAAACTTCAAAACACCTTTCTGAGAAAAAAATTTATACGCCAAGCTTGTACAACTTGAATACTCCAATCAGAAACCACCGGCACTAGAAGAATGGGAGTTGTTTTGGAGATTTGAGGATTCAAGCTTTGTAAAGCAGATAGGAAGCTTAGGAATAGATAGAGAAGATGAAGATTGAATGAGTATTTAGAAATGACAAAATTTTCTCTATTTATAGGAGTTTTTTAGACAGAGTTCGGGCAGAACTCGGTTAGGACAACGTTCATAATTTTGAATGTTTGAGATCCAAAAGACTAGGGAATGCTACTGACTAGGAGTGACCCTAGGGGACCGAGTTCGGGCAGAACTCAAGCCGAGTTCAGTTGTTAGGGATCAGGGTCATTTGGTTTGGCTTTTGGATATTGGTTTGATTTAGGGTCAATGATTAGATTGGTGTTTTTTTTTTGTTCACGATTGAACTTCTAAATGCCAGTGATCCCGATGCACACCTTTTCTAGACTCAATAAAAAAATATAGAATAAAGTAAAAAATTAGTAGAGATGAAATTTGCGATCTTCGATTTCTTTTCATATCGAGCTCGAGTTTTAAGTCAATTAACGAAATCAGTTTGACCATGGCTAAATGGGCCAACAATCTCTCCCATTTTGATAATTTGACAAAATTATGATTGATACTTAAGAAGTTGTTCAGCTCGGTTCGGAAGAAGACTTGATGCGCTTGATCCGGTACATAAGGTACGGTAGTAGATTTGGCCTTGAATATTGGTATAATTTATTTGCTCCCCCGTAATGTACGTTCAAGTCTTGTTAAGTTTGTTACTCTCCCGTAATAAAACATATAGGCTGAATATCTTTAAAAGTCAAGAAAGACAAGAATCTCCAAAAAAAAATTGAGTATAACTTCAAAACTGCGAGTCATAACATTTTAAGAATTAAGTATCTATCATATTACTCCCCCGTTTTGTCACATAAAAAATGACGTGATCAAATTAATAGCAGTACTTAGCACAATCTAGATTAGAGACGAACATTAAACATTAAAGAATGCACAGTGCTGAAAATAGAAAATACTAATATAAAAATAAAATAGATAGAGTTGTTACAACTAGTCAAGTAAACCGAAACTGATAATGCTTGAAAGAAGCATTTATCACTAATATAGTCATAAAAAACTAAAAACATAACTAGTGGTGGTCTATCACGAGAAAATATATCCTCAATCACCATCATCATCAGAACCTGCCGCCCTGGAAGGACCGGTCTCAGTAGATCGGTTGGGATCATAACGGGCAACAGTAGGGTCAAAATATAGCTGAGCCTCTGGATCATCAATGCGATACCCGAGTGTAGTAGGATCACGAACCATAGGAATATAACCACTAGGGTAGTGGGCAAGACTGTATGACATATCCCACACAGAGTTGGATATGGCCTGAAGCTGAAGGGTGGTACGGAAGTCCATAGACCGAAATTGATCCATCATGAGAGCCTGAAGTCACCCAAGAGTAACACCACCGGGAGGATGAGTAGGATGTGGTTCAGTAGCTAATGGGTCAACTAGAGGAGGTGGAGCCTGAACTGGAGCAGGAACAGTACAATGATGCTCATAAAGATAAGCAGGAGCACCATCCTGTTGACAATCCCTAGCATAACCTCAAAGAACTGAAATATATAAGGAAGATACATCGCATAGAGAAGTCGTCACGGTTTCTTGCGACACCATTCCATAGCAAGGATAATAGTCTTAGGCAGACTGAAGGGGACGTGGAAATGAAGATGATAGATAGGAGAATGCTCTAAATATGAAATCTCATCAGTAGCGGTATTCATGGAATAATGGTGGAGAATACCATTCTATGAAGGTCATAGAAGTAGTTGTTCAAGTGTTTAGGGCGAAGGGTGCCTTTAGGTCGAGGGTTTGGTGCACATAACGAGTCACGAAATGAATCAATTGTCCCTTTGAGAAATTGCACCGAGGTAATATCAACTAATGCTTCTCCAATTGGAAATGTTAAGCATAATTGCCAAATCCCCAGCATCAAAGTCAATATCAGTTCCTCTAACTTTTGATTTTACCTTGCCGTTAGTGACCATTAAATTGCAATAAAACATGCGGATTGAATTTGAAATATTGGAAAACTAGATTGGACTAAATCTAGCAGCTCAAAGTATTCAAAAATGTTTACGTGATAAGAAAATAATGTAAAATTGATAGGAGAACCCTGAAAATTTCTTTGATCAAAGTCACTAAACCATTCATTGGATGCATCTTATGACACAAAAATGAAATCATCAAAGAAATCACCATTCGGTTTTTAGGGACTGGAAAGTGAAAAAGAGACCGCCTCGTGAGGAGTAGAGGACGAACCTTCATCAACTTTCTTTTTTTTTTGGGAAGAAATAGGAATTTTATGAGCCATATGAAATTGAAAAGGATGGAAGGAGTAAAATATACCAAAATTGATGGTATATAGTTGAAGTAAACTTCGAGAGAGCTCCGATTCCATGTTTTGAAATCTTGAGAGGCTTGGAGGAAGAAAAACTAGGAAGTTAGGGTTTTTGGTGGAATATTGAGTGGCTTGGTGAAGAATATGATGATTTTGAGGGTTTAAATAAAGAAGAACCCGACTGTCCATCTACTGTTCGGATTCACCCAGACCAAGTTCGGCCAGAACTCTGTCCGAGTTTGGTCCATGGGTAATCAGGACAAAATTGGAAAGTTTGTGATAAGGTTTTAACATAAATGCAAAGATGACTTAGAAATATTTGTGTTAAAGAAGTATAATTTATATTAATGAACCAAAAGACACAAACCGTATAGAATATTTTGGGTTAGCTGTAGGGGCCGGATCCCAGCTAGCAGTAGTTCGAAGACACTTGGCACCATGTGTCTTAGACTTTATATCTTTTTGTCAGAAGGGCCGTTTCGGCTTATAACCAAAATAGTTTCTTCGAATTTATGAATTTCAATTAATTAACACTTAATTATATGACTTCAATATCTAAAATTCCTAATTCTCTTGTATGAAGTTAAAACGATTCAGCCATGGGCTTATGAAGATGTCCGCTAGTTGATGTTCAGTGTCAACAAATTCTAATCTTCTTATAAAACATGATCTCTAAGAAAGTGATGTCTAATTTTTATGTGTTTAGTGCGAGAATGTCATATAGTATTGTTCGTGAGATTAATGGAACTAGTATTATCATAGGAAATAGGGATGTGGTTAAACATAATTAATAGTCTTCCAAAGTTATTTTATCCACAAAATTTGAGCACAACAACGTCCTGCGGCTATATATTAAGCCACGGTTGTTGATAATACAACATAATTTTGTTTCTTAGAAACTAGAAGACTAATGATTTTCCTATAAATGACATGTGCCACTGGTTTTACGATCGACTTTGCATCCAGCAAAATCTACGTCCGAGTAACCTATCAAGTCAAACGAATCGGTTTTGGGATACCAAAGAACAGTCGTCAAAGTTCCTTTAAGGTATCGCAGGATGCGCTCAATGGCGCTCACATGTGATTCTTTAGGACAAGCCTGATATCGTGCATATAAGCATACAGAGAATATAATGTCAGGTCAACTAGCAGTTAAATATAGTAAACTACCAATCATACCTCTGTACTTACATACGTCAGTTGGTGGACCACTTTCATCTATATCAAGCTTTGTAGATGTTGCCATAGGTGTGCCGATAGGTTTGACGTTATCTATGTCAAATTTCTTTAGCAAGTCTTTTATATATTTTGCTTGACTGATGAATATCCCTTATGAACTTTGCTTGATTTGTAGCCCGGGAAAGAATGTTAGTTCTGCCATCATGCTCCTTTCGAATTCATTCTGCATACACTTAGCAAACTCATTACATAATATCTCATTAGTTCATCCAAAAAGTAAGTCATCTACATATATCTGCACTAATAAAATATTCTTATCCAAAGATTTTATAAAGAGAATAGAATCAAGCTTCCCATTTGAAAAGCCGTATTCAAGCAAGAAAGAACTGAGGCGCTCATACGATGTACGAGGTGCTTGTTTGAGACCATAGAGAGCCTTGCGTAGCTTGAATAAGTGATCAGAATTTTTGAAATCTTTAAAGCTAGGATGTTGTTTTACAAAAACTTCTTCTTTTATAAAACCATTTAGAAAAGCACTTTTGACATCCATTTGAAAGAGTTTGAAACAATGAAAACTTGCAAAAGCATAAAGCATTCAAATGGATTCTAGTCTAGCAACTGGAGCATACGTCTCATCATAGTCAATGTCTTCTTCTTGATTATAGACTTGAGCTACTAGACGTACTTTGTTGCGTGTGACTGAACCATTCTCATCAAATTTATTTCGGAACACCCACTTGGTACCAATGATCGGATGATCAATAAGTCTAGAAACAAGTTTCCAAACTTGATTTCGTTCAAATTGGTTTAGTTCCTCTTGCATTGCAGAAATCCAGAATTTATCATTAAAAGCTTCTAAAATATTTTTAGGTTCTATTTTGGAAATAAATGCAACATTAGCAACTATCTCTCTTGTGCTTGAGCGAGTACTTACATATCTTGATACATCACCCATTACCAGTTCTTTCAGATGGTCTGTCATAAATCGTAATCGTTTCAGTAGACTTTCCAGATAAGACGAGGATGGTGTATCTTCTGATGTTCTGTTGGAGGAAGTTTTCTCTTCTTTATTGTCAATATCTTCTTTGCGTTGACTATTCAACTCATCGAATGTAATATTTATTGACTCTTCAACAACAAATGACCTCTTCTTGAATATCCTGTATCCTTTACTTTTTGCCGCATACCCGAAGAATATGCCCTCGTTAGCTTTTTTATCGAATTTTCCCAAGTTGTCTTTTGTATTTAAAATGAAACATCTGCAACCAAAGACCACTACAAGAAAAATGTCATTTCTTGATGGTTTATAAGTTGCGGTCGTCGAAAACCATCAACAATAGGGGTTATCTTGACGTTTTTAGGCTTACACCAAGAGATGACATTTTTTTGTTACTTTAGCAATTTTATAGCATGTATTTTGACGGTTTCGAAGGATCCGTCAAGAAGGAGCACCTTTTATATTAACGTTTTGATAATAAACGTTAACTAATGTATATGCGGGAAAGTTGTCGCAGTTTTTTCATCTGCCATTATGTTAATTATTTCAAAGTTCTTTAAATTATTGACGGTTTTGCCTCAAATAATTTTGAGACATAAGAACAAAAAATTTGACTTCTCTCCCCTGCTCACTTCGAAACTCCTCCCTCCCACTCTCAGAAACCCCTCTCTTCCCCTCTCAGAAACCCCTTCTCTCTCCCCCTCTTCCTCTCTCCCCTCTCAGAAACCCCTCATCTTCCCCCTCTTTCTCTCTCCCCCTCTCAAAAACCCCTCCTCTCTTCCCCTCAGAAACCCCTCTCTCCCCCTCTCAGAAACTGCTCTGGAGAAAACCCTAACCGCTCTGGAGAAAACCCTTCCACTTTGAAACCACTCTAGAGAAAACCCTAGGCTTCGACAACTTCGTGCAGGAGAAAACCCCTAACCGTTCTTCACAATGCGGCAACTTTGATATTTACCGTGCGGTATAATGTCTTTAATTTTTTCTCTATGAAATTCAATTTGATGCATAGGTTTTTTTTGTGCCAACTTCGTTCGTTCTTTACGTTAGGGTTTTTTTGGTAGCTGTAACGCCCAGTCCCAAAATACTTAGGACTAAGAACATAGACATGCCAGCTGTATACATACGAAGTATACTCCAATGTATAAAATCCCCGTATGTATACATAAGCTGTAAAGAGCAGTAAACCATGATAGCTAAATCTCATCCACATAAATAAAGAATAGTAATATAATCACTATGAATTTATTATTTGTACATATAGTTGGGCGGAGACAAATCCACTACTAACTAATTTAAATGAGAAGAATATACAAGGACTTGATCGATAAAGATGGCAAGACGAACCAAGAGCAATCATCTTCGAAGGAATGGAGAGGATCACGGCCTTGGCTAGAACACCTGCAAAAGCCACACAGCACACACCTGGAGAGATAACCAGGTCCTCAGAGGGACGTAACAAGATACAGGAAGAACATGCCACATAACTGAAGATATATAATATGTCATAAATCATAAGCAAAGTCAAATAGTACCAATCGTAACAAGGTTCAATTTCTCATCATCGAAACAGTGGAATACCCCTACAACCAAACAAAGACAAGGGGTAGCACCCCATTCCGCGATGCGACATCGTCCCAAGCTACTAATGGAACAGGGGTGAAATGGCATTGACTAAGGTTACCTAACCATTCTACTGTGTTCATACAGTTAAGAACAAACCTTCAACGCATGGGCACTCTAGCTATAGGTACATAAAACTCAGGTATGGTCCGACCAGGATACCAGTGAACTCAAAGCATAACATTCATCGAATGTCAGAGACCAGCAGGATCAGTAGTAGGAAAGTGCATACGTGGCCCATACGTTAAGGAACTGTTCTCCCCACCCAATGCCTAGTAGGGTCACATCCATGACTTATTAACCTCTACTAACTGCCAAGTCACCTAACTTGCCTCTATTAGCAGCTAGACCTAACGCATGCGCACAAATGATTAGCCAACACGCAAGTACCTCTACATGCTACTCATCTCACACGTATCTCATGGTACAACTGTGTCAAGCTTGATATACACTACAACTGGTAGTCCCTTAACTCTAGGTCCATATGCAATAAAAGAGAATTAAATAAAGCAAAACTAATATCACTGAACAGATAAGAAATTAGGAACTGTAATAATGGTACAACTGGAAATAATAAACAATTATATGCAAATAACTGAAGAAAATACAGTCTAAAAATAAGCAGTAAATATGGCAAGGTATCTTGCCTGAGGTGGTGTGCAAAAAAGCGACGTCCAATAGCTCGAACCGTCAGAATAATGAAGAGAGGAAAGCCAAATCCTGCATACATCCTCGGATGCTGAAATAAACACCACAAACATGTTTGGAATACAGGATATGTCTAGGAAATGCCTGTGCAAAAGTCCAATTCTGAAACAGGAGTAAAAACATAATTTCGGGTCAAAACGATATCCGTCGTTGGACCCGTTTTGCACCAAAACACGTGCCAGAACCTACGGTCTCTAAAATCGTCAAACTACATGTCTACAGGTCTGATTTGAGGAGACGAACCCAGCCGTATGTCCAAAATTAGATTTTGACGGGCCGTGCACAATTTTGCCCGTTGGAGCGGGTCGCGGGCCCGCCAAATAGGCGTTCCTGTCGACCTTCGCAGAATCAGACCAAACTTGGCACACAAGACCAAAATTTTGATACGGTCCTGCTGGCACAAGTTTTGTCTCGATACGACGAACATACACGAAGTTATACCAAGTTTGCAAAGGTCGATACGGGGGTATCTTGACGGATACGTACTGATTTCATCGCGCACATGCAACAAAATTGAGTTCTGTCAGTTCCCACACGTCGGCAACATCCATACGTGCCTTTCGACGCGTATAGTATGTGACCACATCGCCCGGTTTGTCGGGGTGCATGCCGTATCGGTCTAGTTTAAACAAAATTTTTCGTTTGGAAATATTATTTTTCTTGTTTTTAGAAATTGATTTTCTGGACACATAATTAATAAAATTTAAATCCACAAGAAGGGTTGTAAAGTCCTATAGGTTTTCTAGGACTCCCTTTAATTAGATTTTGAAAATGTCTCGAAATCCTGTCTGAAATTCGTCTTCAAGTATAATGTTTCAAAACAGTTTGAGTTCCCCGTTTTTGTGGTTTTTCTTCAATCTTTCAGAAATTTTAGCAATTAATTCATGACATATTAAGTCAATCTATCTGAAGGTGTTTCAGGTGGTCAACTAGGCTAACTGTAGAAATTTATTAATCGACAAACTGTAGCGTACAACGAAAGCAAAATGATGACGAACAGGGAGTACCGGTCTTGGTAGCGGCTACTGTTCTACTCTATGTTTGCTGCGTGCTGCTGTCGGTGCTCATGTGCTCGGCTGTCGCACCGGGCCGACCGACTACCAGGGTGGCGCGCACCTGCGGTTGCCGTGCCTGCTCCAACGACGGCGTACGGTTCAGGGGGTCGGGGTTAGGGTTTGAAGGTTTAGGTGTGGCCTTTTTTTGCATTTTTGTATATATATATATATATATATATATATATATATATATATATATATATATATATATATATATATATGTATATATACTACATTCAGTTGGTAGCAAACCTGGGTCGCGTTTTGAATCTTTTCTGTTCGAGAGATATTGGGCTTCCAATATCTCGCGAGTATTTCTTCTTTTTTTCTTCTTGTTCTTCTTGTTTTCCTTTTTATTTTATACTTTATATATATATATTTTTTATACTTTATATATATATATATATATATATAATATATATATATATATATATATATATATATATATATATATATATATACTTTTATAAAAATCTCAATAAATTTCTAAAAGTCTAAAATTTAGTAACTAAATAAATCTAACCATTATTTATTGTAAAAATTGATTTCTTATACTAATATTGCTACATATCATATTTAATAGTAATTTAAAAATACAATCCCAATAAGAATCCTTAAGAATCGAGAATAAATTCTATAAATATCCAAAAATTGATTGTTGTAAAATTTCCTATTGTGGATAACATGTAGAAAATTCCTACTTTAATATTTATTTTAAACCACCAATACCTTATACCAAGTTAAGGTAATTAATAAAAATACTAATTAAATCAAAATCCAAAAATATAATAAAAAAAAGTAGGGGTTTACATCCGACCCAACATATAAAAATTTCGTCCTCAAAATTAAAAATTAATCTTAATAAAAATTATATAATATATATATATATATATATATCTATATATATATATATATATATAAATATATATAATATATTATAAATATATATATATATATATATATATTATATATATATATATATATCTATATAATATATATATATATATATATATATATATAGATATATATATAAATTAATCTTAATAAAAATTAACGATATATATATATATATATATATATATATATATATATATATATATATATATATATATATATATATATATATATATATATATATATACACATTATATATATATATATATATATATATATATATATATATATATATATATATATATAAATATATATATTATATATATATATATATATATATATTATATATATATATATATATACAAAAGGTGAGCAGATACGTCAGATCGTAACTTGGTTTCCGAAGCCATGGAGGAGGTGGTTATCATGGAATCCATTTGGCGTCGCACTCTACAAGATAGGGTAATCTTGGTTCAAGGTCGTACCCAACTTTTAGAAGTTGTCTAACCATGAAAATTGTCGTTACAAAACTTTCTGAAAAGGGTGATTTCTAGGAAGAGGTACGAGAATATTGGACACTTTCTGACTACAGTTATGGATTCTAAGTGAGCCTAGATATAACCATGACGTTCTTAGTCACTAACTTCCATAGGAGTATTACTATTGTTTAATATCGTTCCTATCGGTCTTGCTTTCAACCGGATGGTAGGAATCTCTTGCTTGAATATAACTATTACGTGTCGGTTAAGGGATTTTCCTCTTCGCCTAGCATGGGTACTAAGAGATGATATTGAAGAAGCTAGGAAGAGAACAGTTAATGGGCCAAGAGATGATAATCTATAATAAGTACATAAATCTTACTATAGAGTATGATTTGGCAAGTGTTTGGAACCATTATGTCAAAATGACTTGTGGGTGCGGGATTAGTGGTTTGGTGTGGTGTAGAAGGCATATGCTTGCTTGGGTGGAAAGCATATGTCATAGATATGATTCATGGATCATGGTTATTCAATTTGTTTCAAGGAATGGGTCGAATTCGCATAAGTAAAATCATATAGTATAAAAATATACATCTATGGTTTATTCTAAGGAAAATATGTCATACATGTGGTGTAATTGAAATGGAACACAAGATGGTGCATTTGTATGGGACATGTATATCATGTTTATATCTTGACTGGTCTAGTTCATGAGTGTGAACTTTGTTTGAAGGAAAAGTTTATGTGGTACTCCAAATATCAAAGTCACGGTCGAGGGTATCAAATGATACGGATAGGAGTGGTTATTGTGAACCACTCTTTCATTAGTTCAATTGGAACTAATCTATCCCAATCATTTTCTAATTCTTATAGAGGCTTGCTTATACCCTTTAGAAATTTTTGTTTCAAATTGAAACTAAAGCACGATTATATGATAGGACAAAATTTGAAGAATCAAGATTGCGATCTTTTATCGCGGTTATATAAACGCACGAGCGAAGGGAGATAGAATTTAATACAAAAATCGTATCACAACTTCCAAAACAAATGGTTACGGTTGGAATCAAATTCTAAGAGGTAGAGTACACTAGGTTCAATGTTCTATGCAACTTACAAAAATTGGTTAATCGGGCAAAGCGTGGTAATAGGACTTCTAAGAAGGTCAAATGTCAAGAAGAGGTATAAGGTTCTTCTAATCATAGTCATGGACTCTATAGAAAGACTAGGTATTACTTACTTAACATTGCTCATATATTGACCATGTCTTATCAAGGCAGTGGGTGAGGTCTTGGTCAAGCATAACCGGAAATAAGTTGGTATTGAGGGATTACATTCATCACATAACATAGGCTACGACGAGATACTGTTAGAGAATTATATGAAAGGAGGTTTAGTGGACCAAGAGATGGAGACTACATAATAGGTGTAGGGATCTATTTCATAAGGTTTAGTTTTTATAGCCCAAATATGACGATATGCATGGATGGGTTTAACTGAGGTTTAAGGGATTTCCTAATTAGACATCGATCTTTGATTGAATGAATCATAGTTTTTAATCTATATTGGCTGGACAATATTCCATAAATCAACATGAACTATTCTTATTAGGTTAACATAACCTAGAATAGGTTCAAACTCACATGGATGGGTTATTTGCTAGTCGGATTGGTTAACTACGTTCCTTAAGCCCAAAAATATGCCTTCTGTGACTTTTGAGTTTAAGTAGCACATGGGGCCTCAATTGGGTGACATACTAGTGGCATGCATAGAGGGCTTCGAGTAGATCACAACCATATATTGGGACGAAAGATTTGAGTCGAGGTTGAGTCTCTAATTGAAGTCGGGAAGTATATCGGTATTACGATAAGGGTTATAGTTAGCATTTTCGAGTTGAAAGTCGTATTATGAAAATAGAATACAAGAGGACGTGTTTGAGTGGAACATGATATGCCTAAA
Source organism: Iris pallida (assembly GCA_029216955.1). Lineage (NCBI taxonomy): Eukaryota > Viridiplantae > Streptophyta > Magnoliopsida > Asparagales > Iridaceae > Iris > Iris pallida. The sequence goes on from JANAVB010042617.1 coordinate 2,696,311, forward strand.
TGAAGGTGGACTCGTCTAGGTCCTGCTTATAAAATTTGTTAGAAGGTAACACAGCTGGTCTCGTGCTCCGAATATTAACGTCACGGTCGGGGACACCAAATGATCTAAATGGAAAGTGGGAGTTCATAAGTCACTAGATTTTCATTCTAGTGAGGACCAATTTACTTTAGTACATCATAAACTTAGTGAATCCAAAAATGTAGAAGACTTACGATCTATTCACTCTCGAGACTAGGGCATGGTTTTAGGAATAATAAGGTTAGAAATATTTTAAGGTCATGTCATTGTGCCTAAACCTTTGATACTAATGGGGCACGATGTGATCGATGACGTGATATGGTAGATAAGATTTAATTTTGAGGATTGCACATACAATGATGCACGAGTCGATAAAATAGAATGATCCACTCTTCTGTAGTACATGAGAGTTATTTATGGGGGTAATGAACTCTAAGGCACGCCATATCAAAGATCTCTAACGGCTAAGTCATAAACTTCTATTTGTGTTAAGCCTGCCTGACTGTGGTCATAAGGTTTCTAATGGTGTTGAATGTAGTGCTTATGCATTGCTGTTGATATCTAGTAAATCATTATGATGGAGTGTTATGCTACAGATATTGGCTAAGCTGGTGAAGGTGTTATTCTAATGCTAAGTCACTTTTATCATAATAAAATTGTATACCTAGAATAACACCTGTTGGATCCTAAATCTCGGGATGGTGTCTATCATAGTCATGGTAAATGCTTGCCCTTGTTTCTGTCTATTCCTCTTATGTCTAAACTGTGGTCTTGGTCGAGTAAGGGTTGGGTTAAGGCATAAGGTTGCTAGTTAAAGCAAGATTCAAGAAAAATAATTAGAAACTCACAATAAATGGGTTCTTTGAGAATAGATACTCCTTGGTTGTTGCTTTGACCAGGGTAAGACCCTAATCGTTCTCAAATTTAAATGACTAGAAGGTTACGATATCAGTTTAGTACCGAGGGGAGGACAAGTAACTCAAGGAAAAGTTGTAGTCACATGGCTTGGCCGATGGTTGCTACACTTGTGTATACAACTATTATGGTTATAGGGGAATACTCTGGGTCTACTAGCATTTGCCTTTTCGAGATAGATGAGGGAAAACAATAGAGAGTTCGAAGGAGATGTTGTCAAACAATTACGGTATTCAAGGCGATGGAGTAATTTAAATGGAGCTATCAAGACAGTTGTGGATGAGATCCTGGAGGCATATATATCTCAATCCACGTGGAATAATTATATGATGAGCGAACCAAATGCACCAAGGTTGATCAGACCATAATACACTGATTCTGACTAGACAATATATTAGTGGGCATCCCTAATATACATATGTCCTGAATAAGCTCGATAAAGAATAAGCTTGCAAAACTAGGCTATAAATAGCGACATCGTTCCAGGTAATAGAATATATAAGTACGGGAGATAATGAATAAAGTGTTAGAAATATTGTCCGTTGATTCATGAGATGAATACCAAAATAAATTGCGGAAGCATACCTGAATCCACTGCTAGGCTTAAAGGATCTTGAAGCGGTCGTCCTTTTATGGGTTTCGATCTTCCAACTTGCTACGACCCTTAATGACAAAGAAGAATTCGAATCCTTTGTCCCTGTCTTTCGGTTGATGAGGATGCAGAAGAAAAAAGAGGAAACCTCTCTTTTGGTGGCCGTATAAGTTGGGGACCATAACCCTAATGAATACATATATTTATATGTTTTGATATTTCTAATTTGGCTCCTCATCAAATTAGATTTATCTTCGGTATCTACACATTAATTCCATGACAATTATACCCTTAAGCCAATTTTTCAAATAGACCACTTTAATTTGGCTTAATATTTTAGATAGCCCAATACAATTAATTTTACATATGTGGCCCATATTATTGAATAATTTCAACAATCTCCCACTGGGCCACATATGTAATCTTATAATTGTGTTAACCTTAGTGAGCTCAAAAATTGCAATCTTAATCCTTAGGGTATATCCGGACAATCTCGTCCATTAACCATATTAACATAGGATCAAAGATAACGTAACTAAACCATCAATGGTCATATATACCAATATAGCTAAATGACATAGATCAATCATGGATGTATAGCATGGAAATTATACGTAATGTGATCAATACATGTCTATTTCCAACTGGTCCTCCTTAACTTTAGTGAGATCAAATACTTTAACATAATAAAAATAGAATGAATTGAATTTTCCATATATCTGACCAGATAAATATCTAAAATACTTTAATACATAAATATGTCCAAAACCAAATAGCACCCAAATACATAAAATACAAACTCCCACTGTATTGCCATATTCTTAGTTAAGATAACACCCATATGAGCGGTATGCTCATGAAAGACCGTAGGTGATAATACTTTTGTGAGCGGATCTGCTAACATGGAGTTTGTCCTAATGTGCTATATGGACACTTTTAACATTCTGAATTCTTTTCTTCACAACTAAAAATTTTATGTCAACATCCTTTGACTTATACAGGTTCTTGTTGTTACTAGAATACAGTACTGCTGATTTATTGTCACACCATAATTTATGTGGTCTTTCAACACCGTACTGTAGGCTCAGCCTTGTGAAAAAATTTCACAAGCATATTCCCTGAATAGATACCCCACATCATGTTATAAACCTTGCTGCCATGGTGGAAGAAATTATGAGTGCATGTTTGACACTCATCCAAAATATATCTCCATTAGTCAGCATAACCTGATGTGGATCTCCTGCTGTGTTTGCATCTAACAAAATCGGAGTCGGAGTACCTTGTGATCTCCAGAATTATCCGATCTCCTACAAAGAGCATATAAGTTCTTGTTCTTTATTAATTACTTAAGTAGTTTGGCTGCGACCCAATGATCCATCCATATTTGCTTAAATATCGGCCTAATATCCTAATATGTATGCAATATCCTGACGCGTACATACTTGAGCATATATTAGACTCCCTACAACTGATCATGAAGGAAAAATCTATCGTATTTTCTTAATTTTAAGGCTAACCTTAGGACATTTGAGTGAGATCGAATTTGTCTCCTTTAACGAGAGGTGTCACCTGGTTTGCATTGAATACTTTAATTAATATACAAAACCAGAAAATTATTCCTACTCCCACTGAACTTGTGATACACACAATCTTCAATAGTGTTCATCTAAAAAACAAATGAGATAATCACTTGAAGTACCTTTGACGAGAAGTTTGCTTGAGTTCATAAATAGATTTTGTCAATTTGCAAACCATATTCTTTGGGTCTTTCGACACAATGTTTTCTGGTTGCACCATATAAACTGTTTCATCAATATTACCATTGAGAAATGTCGTTTTGACATTCATTTAATATAATTCAATGTCAAAATGTGCAACAACTGCTATGATTGTTTTAAAAGAGTCTTTCAAATATACCGAAGAGAAAGTCTCTTTAAAAACAATTCCTAACTTTTGAATAAAGTTACTAGCTACAAGACATACTTTATACCTCTCCATATTACCCTTCAATTTTTTCTTGGTTTTAAATGTCCATTTGCAACCAATGGACTTTATACCTTTTGGTAATGGAAAAAGTTTCTAAACTTTATTGTCTTGCATAGACTTATACTCCTTATTTATTATATTAATCCACTTTGAGAACTGGAACTTTTCGTGGCCTGAGGGAAGTTGATTAGATCATCTTTCATTATCTACAGTCCTCCTTACGTTCCTAGAGAAATATGACAATATTATCCGAAATTATATTTCTTCTTTCGCTTGTGGACTATCTTAACATTACCGGTTCTTGAGGTTGTTGAGTTTGTTCTTCAGAAATAACTGCCTCATCTTGAATGGGGGGTGCCTCTATGTTGTCTTGTTGAGGTAGCTCAATATCGACTTGTAGAGGTAATTCGACATTGTCTTGTTGAAGTTTCGAATTCACTTCTTAATCAATGACAAGTACAGAAACCTGCACATCGTCAAAAGTGATAGTAGGAATAGAAACCGATTCCTCCTCAAAGACAATGACCATGACTTAATTTCTCCCCCAAACTCAACATCCTAAAAAACTATTTCACTTCTCGTCTCAAAAATTTCTTTGTGTGGGACCGTATAATTATTAACCCCTCGATCTGTCAGCATGGCCAATAAAGTAGCTGCTTACAATTTAACATTGGTCTGTCTTTCCTTTACACATTCAATACAGACATTGAAGTCTATAAAGTCAATGGAATCCATATCTCATCAGACACAAGTCGTTCAACTCTATTTCTAGAGATGTAACCTAATCGTTTATGTCATAATAAGGCTAAATTTTTATTATTGTTAATTTCGTTTAGTACTATGTAACTCCACATACAAGGTTTAATTTAAGCTGCAATAGTTTCAACTGAATATCGGCGATCATAAACCTTAAAGGAACCGTTACCAATAATATTTGGAATTAAAGATAGACTAAACTTATTGTTTCCAAATGAACAATGACAACCAGATTTGTCCATTGAGGAAACTGAAACCGAATTTCGTCTAAAAAGGTACAATAAAAGTGTCTATCAAATCCAAATAATAATCGGTTCTAAAAATAACCTAAAATGTCCTATTGCTTCCACTTCTACCGATTTGCCGTCACCCATGTAGATGTATCTTTCACCATCAATTGGCTTTCGGTAGCTCAGACATCCTTGTCTATAAACACTAATGTGGGTAGTAGTACCAGAATCTAACCACCATGTGTTTCTAGGTACTAAATCTAAATTAACCTTAGAACAGAGCAAATTTAGAAATGTACTTTTCTTTATACGCCATGCGTGGTACTTTATATATTTCTTCCTTATGTGTCCTGGCTTATCACAAAAGAACAACCTTTAGTTTTATATTGTTGTTTCTTTTGAGCTGGACCCTTAACAGCTACTGTATTCATTTTCTTTTGCCTTAAAAGTTTATCCAATTAAAAATAAAAATTAAATTCTTATTGGCAGATATTCTAGCAATATTAACTGTAAAGAGAACAAACAACAAAAAATGACATGCTCTAATTAATAACCAAAGAGTAAATATAGTCAAACAAATTCAAATAATGGTGAACTGCATCTCAAGATACCTAGTACATCATTAATATCAAGTCTTTGGACTGTGATATTAACTGCAAGTGGTACTCTTGGTGTAATGATCAAACGTTGACAATAAGTCATGTGAAATAATAAGCCTATCTTTGGATCGGGTTATTGTTCACATGTAAACCTTACAATTGTCACACATTTATCACTACAAGTATGTGTGCAATTCGGCCAAGTATTAACCTTCCTTTGGGCCGACTAATACCCGTATGAATATTCACACACAAACATCCGACATTCCTCATAGGCTATCTACGCAAGTGAGGTCTCTTTGGGGGCATCTTGTTTCAATGAGCCTACTTAGAATATTAGACAAGTATTGCTAGTCACAAAAGGCACCAAAATTTTGAATGTTGACTGAATTTTACAAAACTGAATCATGTCCAAAATCTTATGTACATGCATGTTTATAAGATTACAACTCAAATAAGTTAATCATAAGCATGTGAATCCTTTTGCATAACTAAAAACATGAATTTTTATAATAAAATTCATGTAATAATCTAGTCATCCTAAATATATGCAAGAGAGGTAATAAAAAAAATATATTGCATACTAATGATTCACTTTAACTATAGTTGTATATGTAACCAAAAGAAAATAAATCCAAACTTTAGTATCAATCTGAACTTGTAATCAACAGCTGTATGAATTGTATGGAACCAAAACATGTTATGCATAGAGTCACACTAAACCGTGAGCCGAAGACTTGTGAGGAAAGTCTGAAGTTAAAATATATTTGTACTTTCTTTCCCTCCAATTTATTGAATTTAGTTTGTTATCGATGCAAAGTATGAATCCAGTTCCAAAAATTGATTTTCGTTAACACAAGCTTTAGTTAAACTAAACCGTGAACCCAAGGATTAATTCAACAAAACAATTAAATAATTACAACTGTTGCACGTGCAACTCATTCGTATTGCAGCAATATCACATCATATGCAAAAATATAAAAATTGTTGCTTGACAAGCAAACATTGGCCATACATACTAGAGTATTGCAGGCTAAGGAACATATAAAAATAGTTGAACTAGCCTAATATGCAATTATGACAACAAAAATGCTACGCCATTGTGAATGAATACCAGCATCAGGGCAATTATGTGGATCCCCACTTTTCTATTTCTTGACATAACCAATTATTTATTATTATTATGATAAATTATAAATATTGCTCAAACAGTCATCAGATAGGGAAGCAAAAATTAACAAGGGCCCATCCAAAAGTGTCGATCAGTTTTCACAATATTTTGATCCAAAAAAATATATATTGGAATGACGGACTCAGAATAACATGTGCCTTGAAAAACTGTGATCGATCATAAATTAAATAAATTGAATGATCTAGGATTCCAGAATACAAAAAAATAGATCTAAAACTTCAAACTCATGAATCAAACAAGGGAGGCTCTGATACCACTTGTTAGAAATATTGCCCGTTCATTCATGAGATGAATACCAAAAATAAATTGTGGAAGCGTACCTGAATCCATTGCTAGGCTTGATGGATCTTGAAGTGGTCGTCCTTTTATGGGGTTCAATCTTCCAACTTGCTACGACCCTTAATGACAAAGAAGAATCCATGTCCTTTGTCCCTCTCTTTCTGTTGATGGAGATGCAGAAGAGAAAAAGAAAAAAACCTCTCTTTTGGTGGCCGTATAAGTTAGGGACCATAACCCTAATGAATACATATATTTATATGTTTTGATATTTCTTATTTGGCCCCTCATCAAATTAGATTTATCTTCGGTATCTACACGTTAATTCTATGACAATTATACCCTTAAGCCAATTTTCCAAATAGACCACTTTAATTTGGCTTAATTATTTAGATAGCCCAACACAATTAATTTTACATGTGTGGCCCATATTATTGAATAATTCCAACATAAAATTTTAATAAACTGTTCAAGTTTTACAATAATCTGAGTCTTGTCTGGTGTTTCACTTATATTGTCATCCTACTGCCTCTTGTATCAGGCCTTGGTTGACCAATGGACTACTAAAACCCTATATTCTAGGTAAACATATCTTCCTACACTAGCATATATTCTATGCCATCCAGTTATACTTCCTGAATGGATTTTTAGAACACAAGGTGATAGGTCGTGAGGCACACTACTCCACTTATAAGAGTCAACTGATAGGGTGTTTTGAGCAATATAACGCTTATAACTAGTATGAGTCATCTTCCTAACCTCTCTATCAAGCACGAAAGAAATGATAAGATTTTTTTTTCTCAATGGAAAGGAATCGAACAGAAAGAAATCAAGGTAATCGGACGAGAGTTTGAAATTGGAATCAAAGGAGGAGATCAATCGTGTGGATGAGATACCTATATTCTAATCCTATATGCAGGCTCACATCGGTATAGTAACGTAATCGAAGTGACAAACTTGACCTGCATGGGCCACCACAAAAACATGTAACGCCCTAATCCCAAAATACTTAGGACTAAGTACGTAGACATGCCAGCTGTATACATACAAAGTATACTCCAATGTATAAAATCCCCGTATGTATACATAAGCTATAAAATGCAGTAAACCATGATAGCTAAATCTCATCCACAAAAATACAGAATAATAATATAATCACTATGAATTTATCATTTGTACATGTAGTTGGGCGGAGAAAATCCACTACCAACTAACTTAATTGAGAAGAATATACAAGGACTTGATCGATAAAGATGGCAAGACGAACCAAAATCAATCATCTCGAAGGAATGGAGAGGATCACGGCCTTGGCTAGAACACCTACAAAAGCCACAAAGCACACACCTGGAGAGATAACCAGGTCCTTAGAGGGACGTAACAAGATATAAGAAGAACATGCCACATAACTGAATATATATAATATGTCACAAATCATAAGTAAAGTAAAATAGTCCTAATCGTAACAAGGTTCAATATCTCATCATCGAAAAAGTGGACTACCCCTATAACCAAACAAGGACAAGGGGTAGCACCCTATTCTGCGATGCGACATCGTCCCAAGCTACTAATGGAACATGGGTGACATAATATTGACTAAGGTTACCTAACCATTCTACTGTGTTCATACAGTTAAGAACAAACCTTCAATGCATGGGCACTCTGGCTACCGGTACATGAAACTCAGTTATGGTCCCACAAGGATACCAGGGACCTCAAAGCATAACATTCATCGAATGTCAGAGGCCAGCAGGATCAGGAGTAGAAAAGTACATATGTGGCCCATACGTTAAAGAACTGTTCTCCCTACCCAATACCTAGAAGGGTCACATCCATGACTCATTAACCTCTACTAACTACCAAGTCTCCTAACTTTCCCCTATTAACAGCTAGACCTAACGCATGCGCACAAGTGATTAACCAACACGCAAGTACCTCTACATGCTACTCATCTCACATATATCTCATGGTACAACTGTGTCAAGGTTATGATATACACTACAGCTGGTAGTTCCTTAACTCTAGGTCCATATGCAATCAAAAGAGAATTAAATAAAGCAAAACTAATATCACTAAACAGGTAAGAAATCAGGAACTATAATAATGGTACAGCTGGAAATAAATAAATAGTAATATGCAAATAACTGAAGAAAATGTAGACTAAATATAAGCAGTAAATATGGTAATGTATCTTGCCTGAGGTGGTGTGCAAAAGAGCGACGTCCAATAGCTCAAACCGTCAGAATAGTGAAGCGATGAAAGCCAAATCCCGCATACGTCCTCGGATGCTGAAATAAACACCACGAATGTATTTGGAATAAAGGATATGTTTAGGAAATACCTGTCCAAAAGTCCAATTCTGGAACAGGGGTAAAATCATAATTTTGGGTCAAAACGATGTCCGCCGTTGGACCCATTTTGCACCGAAACGTGTGCCAGAACCTACGGTCTCTAAAGTCATACAACTACATGTCTACTGGTCCGGTGTGAGGAGACAAACACAACCGTATGTCCAAAATTGGATTCCGGCAGGCCGTGCACAGTTTCGTCCGTTGGAGGTGGTCGCGGGCCCACCAAATAGGTATTCTGGTCGACCTTCTCAGAATTGGACCAAACATGGCATAAAGGACCAAAATTTCGATACGGTCCTGCAGGTGTAAGTTTTTTTCTCGATACGACGAACATACAAGATGTTATGGCCAAGTTTGCAAAAGGTCGATATGGGGGTGTCTTGACGGATACACACTGATTTCGTCGTACACATGCAACAAAATCGAGTTCTGTCAGTTCCCACACGTCGAAAACATCCATACGTGCCTTTCGATGTGTATAATGCACGACTACGTCGTCCGGTTTATCGGGGCGCATGCCATATCGGTGGAGTTTTCACAAACTTTTTTGTTTGGAGATGTTATTTTTCTTGTTTTTAGAAATTGATTTTCTGGACACATAGTTAATACAATTTAAATCCACAAGAAGGGTTGTAAAGCCCTATAGGTTGTCTAAGACTCCCTTTAATTAGATTTTGAAAATTTCTCGAAATCCTGTCCGAAATTCGTCTTCAAATATAATGTTACAAACAGTTTTGGGTTCCCAGTTTTTATGGTTTTTCCTCGATCTTTCAGAAATTTTAGCAATTAATTTATGACAGATTAAGTCGATCTATCTGAAGGGGTTTTCAGGTGGTCAACTAGGCTAACTGTAGAAATTCACGGATCGAGAAACCGTAGCATACAACGAAAGAAAAATAATGACGAACATGGAGTACCAGTCTTGGTAGCGGCTACTGTTGCACTTCATGTTTGCTGTGTACTGCTGTCGGCGCTCATGTGCGCGGTGGCCGCACTCGGCCGACAGGCCACCAGGGTGGCGCACGTGCGCGCGGTGGCCGTGCCTGTTCCAACGGCAGCGCACGGTCCAGGGGGTCGGGGTTAGGGTTTGAAGGTTTAGGTGTAGCCTTTTTTTTGCGTTTGTGTGTGTAATGCCTGTGGTTCGTATTACGTATTCTTGGAATACATGTACGTATTTTATTCTTGTATTGCATGATTTCCTTCTTGGCTTGGTTATTTCCTGGTTCGGGTTGGTTGGTTCGGCTTGGCTTAGTTTTGATTGGGTTCATGATAAACCCAAGGTGAACCCCTACCTACCACCACCATTTGTATTTATTAGCCCTCTTTATTCTCTCTCTTCATTTATCATCTTCTTCTTCCTCATTTACTTCCTTACCTACCAGAGAGAGGAGAGAGAGGTCTAGGCAAGTGTAACTTGCTTCATGGAGGAACTCCAATTTTATTGCTTCATTCTTTTCCTTACAGCATTTTAACATACTATAGAACTTGGCATTTTTACTTTCCATGGCTAGATTCTTGTAGATCTATATTTACATCAATTTCAGATTTCTTGGGTTTTTGATCTAATTAATCTTGTTGTTTCCTAATTTTGATGGTTCTATGTTGTAGAGAACTTCGTTCTACCCCATTTTGACCTATGGAAGTTCTGATTTGGGCTCTGGATGATGGAGTTGTGGAACTTGAGAACTTGGCTCTCATGGTGTTCATCTTCTCAAAAATTTGGAGAAGATGAACAGTGCTTAGACTTGACTTGACCGCATGATAATTTATACGGCAAGTGATTCAGCCGCATGAGACTCTCAGCCGCATAGGCTGAGTCTCATTCTTGGCCGCATGGACTTTTCCCCCTTGTCTTAGCTGCATATGCGCCCTTGTACTCTTCTGTGCCGCATAAATTATCTTAGCTGCATGAGCCCCCCCCACTTGAGTCGCAGCCGCATAGGCGCGTGACCCCGCTTCCGCATAAGCTCCGCTCCTACCTGAGCCGTATGGACTCGATTGACCTGAGCCGTATGGGCTCAATCGATCGGGCCGCATGGATCCATTTGATTCCAGCCGCATGGGTTTTTGAACCCTGCGCTGTATGGATTCGATTGATCTCAGCCGCATGGGGCCAAGAACATTATTAGCCGCATAGGGTCCACCCCTCCCCGCCAGCCGCATGAATCCCCATCTCAACACTTCCAGCCGTGGACCCGAACTCCTTCTTGTCCGCAGGGGCTTTTCCCTTATTAGCTGCATGCGCTGACCCATTCAGCCGCATGGGCTGTTCTTATCCAGCCGCATGAGTCTTACCCTTTTCTGACCGCATATGCTTTAGCCGCATGGCTCTTCTATAGCCCTGAATATTGATATTTTATTAGATATTTTACGTCCATTTTATATCCTTACGCCTTTTTTATGAACTTAAAAATCATGGATTTATTTAATATGTTTAATGATACCTGAGCATGACACGATAGTGACCCGTAGTGGTGCACTCTTGACTAGTAAACCTGACATGACCTGATAGTGGCCCGTCGTGGCGCACTCCTGACTCGTACACTTGACATGATTACCTGACATGATATATCTTGATCAGCTGTTGCGACGGCTACCTGACATGACATAACCTGTATAATTAATCCTGGACATCGTGGGATTGTGCTTGTACAAATAATCCAATCCTGTCTTGCATCATGTCTAGGAGGGGACTCCTGAGTACCACGGTCAGGAGTACCTATTGAAATGGACTAAGGCTAATAACTAGATTAATACATTAGTCATGAAGAGATCTCCCAGCTACAGGCAATCCCGTTACCTGGGCACGCCTTGGGATCTGTAGCCTGCTCGAGTAGGGCACATTTCCAGCACACTGTCATGTGTTGCACCCTTCAAGCTACCTAAGGGTATATTCGTTTCCTGGACGATGTACCCACCTGAATTCAACTCTAATCTTTCAACCCGGGTAACCTGGATGGTCTGCAGGGCTTGTGGCTGTGGAGTAATCTCACTGCATCTTGCTAGTAATTAGGCCTGTGATAACCCTAGTTAGTTAAAGTATCAAGCCAATTCTTGCATGGCCGTGAAATGATTGGATGGAGTCTAACCAGTCTAGTCTTGCCCTGATCTTGTTCCAGATTACTGCATGACCTGAATGCCTGTATTTTTTTACCGATAAATCGTGAGAATTCCAAGTTCTGTTCAGACGAAGGGTTACAACCCGGTCCTTGTTTGGTTTACGGGTTGTAACCTGGTTATCTGAATAGCTCTATGGTTATCTCGTCGTATATCATCCTGATGTATTTTCTTTATTTCCAGTTCTTACCTTTATTTATAACTGTGCTGATTGCTGGTTTTAGTTTCTAAGTGAAGCTTCCTTTGTGGCACTTGCTCTTTCTGGGATCTGACCCAGCTGGTTTTGTGTAGCCAGATTTGGAGCAGCTCCAGAGGATCTACCGCTTTTCCAGCCAGATGGTGGCCACTAGACGGAACCCTGGCAATGAGTGGGTTATTTTTGGCTCTCCCACTCTATTGTAAAAATATTCTTTTGAGGCGTTTAGCCGACGAGCACCTGTTTAGCTCGATTGCACTCTTACTTACTGTCTTCCTACGGGCTGTAACATGATTGACAGATCCTAGGGTTGATCATGTATGACTAAACTCTTGCTAGTTCTAACATTTTAACGACTAGCTTCATGATCAGCTGAATATGTAATATTTGGGACGCCTTATTATTATATATTTAATGATCATACATATTATAACATTTACTTACTTGCTTGTGATTGAGACATTAGGCTTGTTCATGACCATAGGAGACTGTTAGCTTAGTAAATCCTCATGTATCTAGACAGCCGTGACCGTATAGCGAGATGGATCCCATTTCATATACGTAGCTGGCTATGTCTGCCCCCGCTCTCCAGTATTCTGGTTCTGGGCGTGACATGGTTTAAGTGGTGGCCCATGCAGGTCTTGTAAATCAAGATATGTGAGGGTTTACCGGATAGATATCTCAATCAGTATTCGTCCTTGATCTCTGCTCGTATCTTCTGAATCCCTGGATTCTTGTCCTGATCATATGCTTGTATCGTTGATCTGTCCTGGTCCTTCCTTATTGTTCCCTATGTCGTCTTCTTCAGCAGCATTGTTCGTGGTCCTACCGACCAGCAAGGCGGAGCACCTCCCGTTGACTAGCAGCAACCCGGATCAAGCCCAGCATTCCGGAGTAGCCTCCAGAGTCGTACCTTCTGGCGGAGAGCCACCAGTCCAGCCAGTTCAGCCTGCCGAGCCTGATGATGGCACTTTGGTAGGACTCGTCAGGACCTTGATAGCTTCTCAAGATCGTCGTGGAGATGCCTTGCACCAGGCAGTGACGATGCCTTGGCCAGAGGAGGTCATCAGGGTAACAGCACGGCAAACAACTTCAAGCGCTTGAACCCTCCATTCCTCGACGGTAGTGAAGATGCTATCGCAGCAGATGCTTGGCTTCAGGACACAGAGGTAATTTTAGAAGCAGCCAGGACCCCAGATAACGAAAAGGTGGCCGTTGTGCGCCTGCAGTTGTTAGATCTTGCCCGCAGCTGGTGGCAGCGCAGGCCATTGGATTAGCAGCACCCATTGCTTGGTCAGTATTCAGAGAGAGATTCCAGACCAAGTATTTCGATGCTGTAGCTCGGTATGATCTACAGACAAGGTTCACTAATCTGAAGCAGATGGGCAGGACGGTCGACGGATATGCGGCCGAGTTTTCCAGACTCAGTCGGTTTGCTCCCACTTTGGTGGCAACTGAGTATGATAGAGCCCTTTCCAGCAGGGACTTCACCTGGAGATCTTGTTGGCAGTTGAGCAGTTTGAGCATCAGACTTTTGATGCAGTCTTGAGAGCAGCTAGGAGGCATGAGTATACCTCCCAGAGGATTGTGGATAGGGCCGGAGGTCAAGCGATCCCACGGCCAGATGAATCAGTCTTCAGCACCAGTCCCGGCAGCCAGGGCCTTGACTATTGGAGCTCCGAGGCGAGCGGCCTCCGTAACGTCGGTTCAGCATTCCACTCCGACGCACCCTCAGCAGCAGAAGCAGAAGCAATCTTCCACAGTGGGTTTTCTCATTGTGGGAAGCCAGGCCATGTAGTGGCAGAATGTCGCAGGGCACAGGGATTGTGTCTGGCTTGTGGAGCACCAGACCATAGGGTTGGATCCTGCCCGAATAGGGGTGGTTCATCATCGTCCAACCTTTCTAGCTCTTCGGTGAGAGGACCAGTTCTAGTCCAGCAGCACAGCAGTATCCATTGCCGAGGCCCTTGCCGCCTCAGTCTCAAGTATTCCAGCAGCAGAACCCCCAGCCATGTTCAAGCCCAGGCCCAGAGTCAGAATAGACAGCGAGGATTTCAGCAGAGGGGACCAGCACCCCGAGGGCATGGTCAGGCTATGGTGATGACCGCAGAGGAAGGATTGGCACCAGGAGAGGTAGTAGCAGGTACTATTCTCGTCAACTCCTTTCCAGCTTCAGCTTTATTTGATTCTGGTGCTTCGCATTCATTTATGTCTGCACGATTCGTGACACGGATAGGATTGGAGCCCGAGTCATTATCAGTAAGGCTTGATATACTTACTGGTAACGGACTTGTGGGAGTAGATAGGGTGTTTTCTCCTTGTCGATCGTAGTTAGCGGTAGAGAGTTTCCCGCTAGATTGATAGAATTCCCGATGGCCGATTATGATGTGGTCCTAGGGATGGATTGGTTGAGGAACCAGTATGCTAGAATAGACTGCCATATTGGTAGGGTTGTTTTTAGCATTCCAGGTAGCCAGAATTTTCCTTCTCTCGAGGCGAGGTTGAGTCTTCTCCTCCGATATTGCGGATGGCAGTAGCAGCAGTGCAGTTGCCCCGGATAGTTGAAGAGTTTTCAGATGTTTTCCCAGAAGAACTTCCAGGTATGCCTCCGGAGCGGGAGATCGAGTTCACTATATACTTGATTCCTGGGACAGCCCCAGTGTTAGAGAGAGTCTACAGGATGGCGCCGTCAGAGTTAGAGATATTGTACAAGATGATTGAAGAACTCAGAACCAAGGGATTCATTCGTGCTAGTGGATCGCCTTGGGAAGCCCCGATGCTTCTTGTGAAAAAGAAGGATGGTACGTCCAGGTTATGTGTTGATTATCGTACCTTGAACTCAGTGACAATCAAGAACAGATACCGTCTTCCGAGGATAGATGACTTGTTGATCAACTCAAGGGGGCTTCAGTATTCTCGAAGATTGATTTGCGCTCAGGTTATCATCAGATCAGAGTCAGAGAGCAGGACATCCCGAAGACAGCTTTTAGATCGAGATATGGGCATTGGGAGTTCCTTGTTATGCCTTTTGGAGCAACCAATGCGCCGGCAATATTCATGGACCTCATGAATCGCATTTTCATGCCCTACTTAGATCAGTTTGTGATCGTGTTTTTGGATGACATCCTGGTTTATAGCAGGAGTGAAGCGAGCATGAGCAGCATCTCCGTGTAGTTCTTCAGATTCTCAGAGAGCACCGGTTATATGCCAAGTTCAGTAAATACGAGTTCTGGCTCGATCGTATTTCGTACTTGGGTCATATCATCACTCGAAGAGGAGTAGAAGTGGATCCCCAGAAGATTGTGGCCATTGAGTCATGGCCGGTGCCCAGCACAGTCGCAGAAGTTTATAGTTTTCTTGGATTGGCCAGCTATTACCGGCGGTTTGTTTCGGATTTTGCTCAAATTTTAGCGCCATTGACGCAGTTGACCCGCAATGATGCACAGTTTGCTTGGACAGCAGAGTGTCAGAGTTCTTTTGAGCAGTTGAAGCGAGGCCTGATAACAGCTCCTATTCTCACGCTTTTCGATGGGACAGGAGGATTCTCAGTGTACTGTGATGCTTCAGGCAGAGGTTTAGGATGTGTTCTGATGCAGCATGGAAAGGTAATAGCTTATGCGTCACGACAACTTCGTGATGATGAGAGGAATTACCTAACCCATGACTTGGAGCTGGCAGCAGTGGAGTTTGCACTTAAGTTGTGGAGGCACTACTTGTATGGAGACAGGGTGGAGATTTTCACCGACCACAAGAGCCTGAAGTATGTTTTCACCCAGAAGGATCTTAACATGTCAGAGAAGGTGGCTGAAGCTTCTTGTGGATTATGTGTCAACCTGCAGTATCATCCTGGGAAGGCCAATGTTGTTGCGGATGCATTGAGCAGGAGAGCGGGAGTTTATTTTCTAACAGCGCAACCAGAGCTATTAGCAGATCTTCAGAAGATGGGTATAGAAGTTGTTCTCCCTTCCAGTATGGCATTGATGGCCAGTATGCAAGTTCAGTCCACTATAGTCGAGAGGGTCCGGATGGCGCAGTCAGCAGATTCCAAGCTTCAGCGACTCAGAGCAGAGTGCGAGGCAGGACGAAGACCAGAGTTATGCATTCATGAGGATGGTACACTTCGACATGGTAAGCGTCTTTGTGTACCCAGTAGAGATATCAGACAGGAAATCATGGCAGAGGCTCATAGTTCATAATATTCTATTCATTCATCCGGTGGTACGAAGATGTACCGTGATATCCGACAACATTTATGGTGGAATGGTATGAAGCGGGAGATAGCTCGGTTTGTCTCTCGGTGTTTGGTTTGCCAACAAGTTAAAGCCGAACATCAGAGACCGGCTGGACTTCTTCAGCCCTTGCCGATTCCAGAATAGAAGTGGGAGCATGTGACCATAGATTTCGTGACTAGATTACCTAGATCCCCGGCTGGCAGAGATGCTATCTGGGTTATAGTTGATCGGCTCACGAAGGTAGCTCACTTCCTCCCGTTCAGAGTTGGTCAGTCGACGGCTCAGTTAGCAGAGATGTACCTCAGGCAGATTGTCAGGTTGCACGAGTGCCAGTCAGTATCACCTCTGACCGGGATTCAAGATTTACGTCGCACTTTTGGCGTAGCTTGCAAGAGAGTTTGGGAACTCATCTCCAGTTCAGTTCAGCATATCATCCGCAGACAGATGGCCAGTCGGAGCGCACGATCCAGACTCTTGAAGACATGTTACGGTCTTGCACACTTGACTTTGGTGGTTCTTGGGAAGATCACTTGCACCTGGTGGAATTCTCGTACAACAACAGTTTCCAGGCCAGTATCCAAATGGCACCATTCGAGGCACTGTATGGTAGGAAGTACAGATCCCCGCTAGCCTGGGATGATGTCGGAGAGAGGCAGATGCTTGGTCCCGAAATGATTGCCCAGACAGTTGAAGTGGTCAGGCGAGTCAGAGATCATCTTCGAGTTGCCCAAGGTCGCCAGCATCATTGGGCCGATTCTCATCGGCGCCCTCTCAAGTTTTCGGTCGGCGATCATGTATTCATAAGGATTTCGCCTAACCGTGGTGTCATTCGATTCGGCATACGGGGAAAGCTTAGTCCTAGGTATATAGGACCGTTTGAATTCTGGAGCGAGTAGGAGATGTGTCCTATCGTCTCGCTCTTCCGTCGTCGCTGAACGAGGTGCATGACGTGTTCCATGTATCCCAATTACGACGGTATATCCCGGACCCGAGCCATATCCTAGATCATTCGGAATTGGTTGTTGGTACCAACCTTTCGTATGAGGAGAGGCCCGTGTCTATATTGGACCGAAGAGAGAAGACACTCAAGAACAAGACTATCAAGTTAGTCCGAGTTGCTTGGGGTCATCACTCATGGGGGAGTCAACGTGGGAGCGTGAGGATGATATCCGATCGCGATATCCCGACTTGTTTGACTCGTGAGGTATAATGTCTTCCTTATGCCTCATGCCTTCGATTCCTTGCTTGAATGAGTGATTGTCTGCCTAGTTATAGCTTGCATGTGATTAATGTAGCTTGTCATTGCTCCTCTAGCCTCTTGATTAAATTCTGAGGACAGAATTCTTTTAAGGTGGGTATAGTTGTAATGCCTGTGGTTTGTATTACGTATTCTTGGAATACGTGTACGTATTTTATTCTTGTATTGCATGATTTCCTTCTTGGCTTGGTTTATTCCTGGTTCGGGTTGGTTGGTTCGGCTTGGCTTGGTTTTGATTGGGTTTGATAAACCCAAGGTGAACCCCCTACCTACCACCACCATTTGTATTTTTTAGCCCTCTTTATTCCCTCTCTTCATTTATCATCTTCTTCTTCCTCATTTACTTCCTTACCTACCAGAGAGAGGAGAGAGAGGTCTAGGCAAGTGCAACTTGCTTCATGGAGGAACTCCGATTTTATTGCTTTATCTCTTCCTTACAGCATTTTAACATACTTTAGAACTTGGCATTTTTACTTTCCATGGCTAGATTCTTGTAGATCTATATTTACATTAATTTTGGATTTCTTGGATTTTGATCTACTTAATCTTGTTGTTTCCTAGTTTTGATGGTTCGATGTTGTAGAGAACTTCGTTCTACCCCATTTGACCTATGGAAGTTCTGATTTGGGCTCCGGATGATGGAGTTGTGGAGCTTGTGAACTTGGCTCTCATGGTGTTCATCTTCTCAGAAATTTGGAGAAGATGAACTGTGCTTAGACTTGACTTGACCGCATGACAATTCATGCGGCAAGTGATTCAGCCGCATGAGACTCTCAGCCGCATAGGCTGAGTCTCATTCTTGGCCGCATGGACTTTTCCTCCTTGTCTCAGCCGTATATGCGTCCTTGTACTCTTCTGTGCCGCATAAATTATCTTAGCCGTATGAGCCCCCCCACTTGAGTCGCAGCCGCATAGGCGCGTGACCCCGCTTCCGCATAAGCTCCGCTCCTACCTGAGCCGCATGGACTCAATTGACCTGAGCGCATGGGCTCAATTGATCGGGCCGCATGGATCCAATTGATTCCAGCCGCATGGGTTTTTGAACCCTGTGCTGTATGGATTCGATTGATCTCAGCCGCATGGGGCCAAGAACATTCTTAGCCGCATAGGGTCCACCCCTCCCCGCCAGCCGCATGAATCCCCATCTCAACACTTCCCAGCCGCATGGACCCGAACTCCTTCTTGTCCGCAGGGGCTTTTTCCCTTATTAGCCGCATGCGCCTGACCCCATTCAGCCGTATGGGCTGTTCTAATCCAGCCGCATGAGTCTTACCCTTTCCTGACCGCATATGCTTTAGCCGCATGGCTCTCTATACCCTGAATATTGATATTTTATTAGATATTTTACGTCCATTTTATATCCTTACGCCTTTTTTATGAACTTAAAATCATGGATTTATTTAATATGTTTAATGATACCTGAGCATGACACGATAGTGACCCGTAGTGGTGCACGCTTGACTAGTAAACCTGACACCTGATAGTGGCCCGTCGTGGCGCACTCCTGACTCGTACACTTGACATGATTACCTGACATGATATATCTTGATCAGCTGTTGCGACGGCTACCTGACATGACATAACCTGTATAATTAATCCTGGACACCGTGGGCGATTGTGCTTGTACAAATAATCCAATCCTGTCTTGCATCATGTCTAGGAGGGGACTCCTGAGTACCACGGTCAGGAGTACCTATTGAAATGGACTAAGGCTAATAACTAGATTAATACATTAGTCATGAAGATCTCCCAGCTACAGGCAATCCCGTTACCTGGGCACGCCTTGGGATCTGTAGCCTGCCGTCGAGTAGGGCACATTTCCAGCACACTGTCATGTGTTGCACCCTTCAAGCTACCTAAGGGTACATTCATTTCCTGGACGATGTACCCACCTGAATTCAACTCTAATCTTTCAACCCGGGTAACCTGGATGGTCTGCAGGGCTTGTGGCTGTGGAGTAATCTCACTGCATCTTGCTAGTAATTAGGCCGTGATAACCCTAGTTAGTTAAAGTATCAAGCCGTAATTCTTGCATGGCCGTGAAATGATTGGATGGAGTCTAACCAGTCTAGTCTTGCCCTGATCTTGTTCCAGATTACTGCATGACCTGAATGCCTGTATTTATTTACCGATAAATCGTGAGAATTCCAAGTTCTGTTCAGACGAAGGGTTACAACCCGGTCCTTGTTTGGTTTACGGGTTGTAACCTGGTTATCTGAATAGCTCTATGGTTATCTCGTCGTATATCATCCTGATGTATTTTCTTTATTTCC
>JANAVB010042617.1:2718798-2728347 GCA_029216955.1 Iris pallida
AGTGAATAAGTTCGGGACTGGTAGTAGTGAGCAGATACTCAATGACCATGTGTAATTTAGTGAACTGCAGTATTTGGACAACAGTATGGGGGTATCTTAATACCAGGTTCCTATGCATGTAGAGCAGTGTGTGGGTAGGTGTCAATTAGTGTTAGTACCTATAAACCATATTTCTCCTTTTGAATTAAAAGTTTTAAGTCACTTGTAAAAGAATCAAATTAGTAGAAAAATCTATAAGAAAATTTGGATATCATAAAATCAATAAGAATCTTAAAATAGCATGTTGCAAACTGGATAATATATAATTCTGCCTAACATGCATAAGTAGTGCATCTTCTTCGTTTATGACATATCAATTATACTTTGTGAGGGATTTGCAATCTATAAGACTATACTCTATACTTTGTGAGGGGATTTCTTTAATTTCCAAAAATTATTTCCTTTTCCCGAATCTGCTATGTTCATATGTTTAAATTTACGAAGGAGACTTGACTTGGTGAAATAAAGTCTAAGTCACAGTAATCCCTCATGTTTGATTTACTAAATTTCATGCTTGCTTTACTAATTTCTAAGGCCAATCTCAAAAAGCTTGATTTCCCTGAAGACAAATTGATAGTGTATCGTTGGTTCTTAATTTCTAGATGTATCTCAATTTTTTATTTGAAATTGTCACTACCACATTTTTAGTTTGAGGGTATTTTGACATTTTTGGGGTAATTTGAATTATTAGAATTTATTTGAATTTATGGAAATTTTTAGAATTATTTTGGAATTGTTTGAATGAGGGTTGACTAGGTTGACTTTGACTAGCTTTGACTTTGTGACCTAACCCTAGTTGAGTTGGACTTGGCTAGATATGAGACCCTAGGTTAAGTTAACCATACTCTAATTAGTGAAATCAAATAGGAATATAGAGATTAGAATAGAAAGATTTTGACCACAAGTCATAACTTGTGATTTTTGAGACATTGTTTTATGACTAAGCCCAAAGCCCATTAGCCTAGTGCCCAACCCTAATCCTAACATTAATTGTCCAGCCACTTAACCCCTCCTAGGGATTCCCACTCTATAATATTCTCTTAGAAATTAGGGCTAGCCTCTAAGGAATAACAAGCTTTAGAAAGAGGTAATGTCCCAACTTCTAAAATCCCTAGAAATTCCATTTTAGCTCCATTTTCCCTCAAACAAATTGCAATAGGTTTTAATTTTAGTGTTCTTGCTGTTTTTATATTTCATTCTCAGATTCAAATCAATTTGGAGAAGTTTGACTCTCAAGAGGAACATCTCTCTTTAGAGCTTTTGGGGATTTTGATACATAGAGGTAACTTTCTATTTACACCATGAAATTCTAGTTTTATTGCATATCTAGGGAGTCCTAGTCCTAACCTAACTGTAGGAATAGGAAACCCTAGAATTTGAGTCCATTTCATGTCTTATATGGACACGTATCAGTCTTATAGTATAGGTGTTGTGAAAATGCCACAAAGAAACTTTGTGTTATTTTCAAAATCAATTTGAATAAGAAATTAGTTTTTGTTGTCGCTTACACATTTCTTTTGGACTGGGGGTGTCCCTGTGTCGTATCGTGTCGGATTCGACACGTGCACATGCGGGTGCGCACACGCGCGCGGGGCTGTGCGCGTGTCCTGCTGTGCGGGGGCTCCACAAACACAATATGCGACCACTTGACACGAGGTTCGACACACTTCATGGGGCACCTACTGACACGCCACGTGTCAAGTTTCAGGGGCCCACGTGGCGTGTCGAGAGAGTTATCCTCGTTGCACTGGTCAGGACTGACAGTGCAGTCGGGATTTCTTGACACTGATACGGCTTTCGTATCACTCACAGACACGTCGAGGACACGATGCAGGTCGACCTAGTCCTAGCCCTAGTGTGGGCGTACACGTGTGCACGAGCACGTGTCCTAGTTCGTACTGTGTCGTGTGCACGACACGCGTGCACACGTGCACGATGAAGTGCACTGAACCGGCCTGTTTTGCACTGTTTTGTATCTCGTCTTGATTGGACACGTTTGTGTCCACTTTGGTGGACACAAACTCATTGTAGGACACGTATATTGTATTTTTTGATTACCAACCTTTTAAATTGCATTTTAATGTGTTTTCAATAGTTGTTCATCAATTTCCCAATTTCTGATACAGTGAATGTATATCCTGAAAATTCCAGTTTTTGAGAGTGGACTTTGTCACCTATTTTAACCTATGTAATGCTGTTAAATATTGGTTTAAGTCCCAATATGGGTTCTCCTATAGGTTATCTAGTTGTGTCGAATTTGGGTTCATTTGGTGGTTTATTGCATCAAATGGGGTTAGAATAAAAAACTGGAAACTGGGTTCAGATTTCCCATTTTTCTGAACTGTGAAATGGGTTCAGTTTCTGTTTCGTGGTGATTGATTTCCTTTCCCTTGCTGTCCCTATTTCACACCCTCGCTGTTTCCACTCTTCATCACACATTATTTTACTCACCATTCACTTACACCCTCACCTAGACACTATCATTCTCATGTACCCTCTCACTCATTTTATACACTTTAGCACTATCCCATCACCCCCTCTCTACACATTGTTTTCACACACACACACAGTTTACACACACACACACGATTACACTCTCTCTACTATATCATGTATTTATATATAATATATATATATATTATATATAAAATAATGCATATGTAATGTATATAAAGAATAGGTAGCCTACACATAGGTGTATTTTGTTTTGAGTAGGGTACAACTCGGGCAGGCTAAACCCGAGCCCGATCGGGTAAACCCGTTAATGGGTTGGGTTAGGGTTGAAGATACTCGGGTTCGGGCGTGGGTTTGGGTTCAAATATTTGAACCCGATCATAAATCGGGTTGGGCTCGGGTTCATGTGTTGGGTAACCCGAAGAACCCGAAATCCGACTTTTATATATATATAATATATATATTATATATATATAATATTTTATATATATTTATTGTCATACTTCTTAAATATAAAGTTTAAATCCTAAATTTCTTCACCCAAACTCTTCAGCTCCTTATCGTAAATCTTATTTCAGTTTGTATTTATAATGATCAAGACTTGGTTGCTATTTGATTATGTGTTTAATATTGCTTTTGTTTAAAATTTCAATTAGTATATTAGAGCCCGATGGATTCGACCCAACCCGAGTTCAACCCGAGCCGAACCCGATTGTCCGGGCCTGGTCTTGGGCTTCATATGTTGAACCCGAGGTCGGTCCGGGCTCGGGCTCGAGCTAGGCTTATGATTTATCGGGTTGGGCTCAGGTTGACCTCAAGCCCGACCCAACACGCCCAAGTTGCACCCCTAGTTTTGAGCCTATATATATGTTGTGTATATATATGGAAAATTCCTAATCTATTGTACTATAACCTAGTATGTGTGAGTGTAATATATGTTGACTTGTGTAGGTATCCATGTATATGGCTACCCTATGTGTATAGACTTGTAGTGACTAGGTTTAAGTTGTGGTGTGTACTAGCTAGTATGAGTTGTAATGACTTAGTATACTAGCATAAGCCAGTTTAGCCTAGTTTAGACTGGTTTGGACTAGTTAGGCCTAGTATAGGCTAACGTAGACTAGTATAGACTATTTGACCTAGTTTAGACTTGTTAGACCTAGTTTGACCATAGTTGACCAAGTTTGACTTCTAGGGTTGACCAGAGTTGACCAAGAGTTGACTTTGGCCTAGATTGACCTAGACTCATGTAGAGTGCATAGTAGAACTTTATTTTACCATTTTAGACTTGTTGTGACTTGTGCTGTTCTGATTAGGAGCCAGACACCACTCCTCGGACAGTATTTTCATATTGGACACTCAGATACCAGGCGAGTACATTCTCTGATCATTTCATATCCTGCTTTGAATTATTTCCTGCATTAAATTACTTTACTTGTTACTATCACGTTGGTCACACGGATTGGTACTATATGGATCCCTTCTTGAGATGTTATCCTTAGGGAGCATCGGGTACTACATGTTCTGTGTGTTTTACTTACATGGCGTATCACTATGCTTCATTGGTTCTTTGATCACTTGTGACATATACTCTTATGATCACAGAGTCTCCTAGAATTCTTATTCCATTTACTGGGTATCCTAGAATCTCCTAGAATCCCTATTTATGGGACATCCATGTATCATCCTGCAGGGCCTTTGCATGGAATCATAACATAACCTAGTTGGATCCTTGTGTATTGATTGGGGGTACGGGGAGTAGAATTAGACATGTGAATACTATCCAAGTAGTGTAGCATCATAATCTTTCCATAGTGTAGCATCAGAATCTCCTATGCCATTTACATGTCTATATTGTACTCTGACTCACTAGCCACTGTTAGTCTCTATTTATAGTAGATATTTCTATTACAGTTCTCTCTCTGTTACATACTGCACTTCTTTCAGTACTTGTCTTACTTTACTGCATGAATATATTTCCTAACCTGCTATGAACTGTTGAGATGTACTGTACTCGCTCCTGTCCTGACTGGACCTATTAAAATATTACAGAGGACGAGGAGGAGGCCTGTGTGGATACCTTCTACGGGGCAGCCCTAGACGACACTTGCGAGCTGGACTCTCAGGAGGACCCAGCTCTAGATGAGGACATCACCCCCATTTCCTAGACTAGCTTAGTTAGGCCTTATCTTATTTTTTTTGTTGTCATGAGACTGTTTAGCTAGACTTTACTTCTGTTCAGAGATTCTGAGTTGTATATTTCTTTCATATCCTGTAGCTGAGTTTGTACTCTAGATTATTGCTGGGATGTTATCTTAGAATACTTTATCATCTGTATTTCCTTGAGTTCTATCATATCGTGCTATCTCTTCCATAGTTGTGATTGAGTTTATTTACTGCTATGTCACCCCCATTCGAAGAGTATAAACTGTTTAGTATATTATTGTTAGATGTATGTTGACCTAGGACATCGTTCTACCGCCGACACTGCGGGGTAGGCTGGACGTACCCACGTCTCGTGCCCTTACTCTAGGGTGCGGGTGGTAACACATTTTTAGTGGTGGCCCATGCAGGTCTAGACTAGAAGTGTAGTGGTATTCGAATTAGAGTATCACTACACCCTGCAGTAGGATATAGGACATTAATTTTTTAAGGTACTCAATCACATTAGGAAAAAAATTTTTATTGCCATCTAAATCCTTATTGTTAGCTGATCCTTTTGAATTTTAATTATCCGCCTTGTTATATCGCTTCTTTCTCAAAAATTGATACTCTTGTTTGTCTATCTTCAGGATGGTAGAGACTCGATCGCAGCGTACCATTCATGGGGATGCTATAGATGGGACTGCTACCTCTCAGCCAGTACAACAGGGCAGGGGACTGCAGCTCCTGCCACCTCTGCTCGTATTGAGACCTCGGCCGCAGCCGAGGGGTATGCTTCCACCGGGTCGGAGGCAGGACCCAGTCATCGCAGAGGAGCCCTTCCAGTAGCCGCCGCCTACAGGATACGTAGATACAGCACAAATGTTCGCATACTTCCAGCAGTTCATGGACCGGCAGCAAGCTCGACAGGACAGGGGCATGGAGTTGGCCCTTACGACAGTTGCAGCTCGACCAGTGGTTCAGCAGCGAGGACACCGGGGATATAGCAGTTCCAGAAGATGAGCCCCAGAGACTTCCTAGGGACAGAGGAGTTCTATATGCGATGAGTGGATCGAGCATATAGAGGAGATCTTCCGTCTGGCCCGGATACCAGCAGATCTCCAGATTGAGGCCGCGCAGCTAGCCGGATGCGAGATCTTGCTCGCACCTGGTATCAGTCAGACCCCAGGATGGGGGTACCTGGGCAGACTTGGGAGGAGTTCAAGGGCTTCTTCAAGAAGAAGTTCTTTCCAGATTCAGCGCTCAGAGCCTTGGAGTCTCAGTTTGAGAGCCTAGTCCAGGGGAGCCTTTAAGTGGAGGAGGACGCCGGGGAGTTCGGCCCCTCGGCAGGTTTGTAGAGGGCTTGAGCGAGACGGCGAAGGCCCAGAGGTTTCGGAAGGGTCTAGTCAAGGAGGTTAAGTCCCTGACCAAGGGCAACATGGATGCCACATTCGAGGAGATCTTGACGGGAGCCTTGTTGGTAGAGGATGATCTTGAGCTTAGGCTCAAGAGGGGGCGAGACCAAGTTGGGGGCAGCAGCAGCGGAGGCCAGGCCAAGAGGCCCCATTTTTAGCACTCAGCTGAGGCAGTTCCAACCGCAGCCGATCCAGCAGAGGCCAGTTCACCAGCCAGCAGCCGAGACAGCACCAGCAGGGTCAGAGACAGGGTGTTACTTATGCCTACTACAAGAAGCCTGGGCATATCTTCAATGAGTGTCAGAAGAGGCTGGGCCAGTGTCTGGTGTGTGGCTCAGCAGACCACCAGATGAGGGAGTGCCGCATGGGACGAGCAGCTCAGGGGGCAGCAGTCAGAGCTCTAGCAGGCCAGCAGAGGGGACCATCCTGCCGACACAGCAGCAGAGGTTCGTCCAGCACCAGCAGCAGGCCAGGGGAGGCCACAGGGGCAAGGATTCGCCATGGCAGCAGAGGATGCGAAGGCCATCGGAGAGCTGATCGCAGGTTCGATTCTCCTCGACTCCAGTCCAGCTTTTGTACTATTCGATTTCGGTGCTTCGTATAGCTTCATATCAGTATCTTTTACGATTAGACCGGTATCATAGCTGAATTGTTTCCTAGGACTTACAAGATCACGACTGGGGGTGGCATTATCCTCGTGAGTGATGTTTGTAAGGGTCGGAGAGTAGTTTTGGGAGGCCGTGAGTTGGAGGTGAGCCTGCTCATAATGCCATTGCCGAACTACGATATAGTACTAGGCATGGATTGGTTGAGCAGGCACCACGCCAGCATTGATTGCAGAGGGGGTAGAGTTCTTTTCAGAGCGTCGGGGGCTAGAGTTCGAGTACTCCAGACGTCAGGCAGAGCAGAGCAGCAGAGTCTTTTGCGGAGTCTGTTGAGGAGCAGGCGATTCACACCCCTTGATAGCAGAGTTATGGATGTTTTTCTGGAGGAGTTGCCGATTGCCACCAGACAGAGACATAGAGTTCTCGATAGACTTGGTTCCAGGAGCGGAACCCATCTCTTAGCATATCTATCGGGTGAACAACAGTGAGTTGGTGGAGCTGAAGAAGTAGGTGGATGAGCTATAGGATAAGGGCTTCATTCACTCGAGTTCATGCTATGGGGTGCACCAGTGTTGTTTATGCAAAGAAGGATGGGATAGTACGGATGTGTATTGACTATAGGGCACTCAACAACCTCACGATCAAGAACAAATACCCACTGCCGCGGATCGACGATCTTTTTGACCAGTTAAGCGGAGCTCGGGTATTTTCCAAGATTGATCTGAGGTCAGGATATCACCAGGTGAAGGTGAAGAGGGAGGATATTCCTAAGACCACTTTCAGGACGCGGTACGGACAGTTTGAGCTTTTGGTTATGCCGTTTGGGCTAACCAACGCACCAGCAGTATTTATGAACCTTATGAACAAGGTGTTTCACCAGTATCTAGATCAGTTGTGGTGGTGTTCATTAGCGACATCTTGGTATATTCCAAGACTGAGGAGGAGCACGAGGAGCATTTGAGGATCGTACTGGAGACTCTCAGGAAGGAGCAGCTTTACGGGAAGCTCTCTAAGTGTGAGTTCTTCTTAGACTGGGTGGACTTTTTAGGGTATGTGGTGACTGGAGATGGTACTCAGTTGATCCCAAGAAGATTGTAGCAGTTGAGGCATGGGCAGCGCCGACTTCAGTTGCAGAGATCAGGAGTTTTCTAGGGCTGGCAGGATATTATCAGAGATTTGTGTAGGATTTCTCCGGGTTGCAGAACCGTTGACTTGACCCGGAAGGATGCTGAGTTCGTTTGGTCAGAGGAGTGTTAGGCAGCTTTTGATGAGTTGAAGAAGCGGCTTACGACAGCTCCGATTCTGACATTGCCTTCAGGATCAGGTGGATTCACTATTTATAGTGATGCTTCAGGGAAGGGGCTGGGTTGCGTCTACAGCAGCATGTAAAGGTGATTGCCTATGCTTCCAGGCAGTTACGTCCCCATGAGAAGAACTACCCTACCCACGACCTGGAGCTGGCAGCAGTGATATTTGCTCTGAAGTTGTGGAAGTATTATCTGTATGGTGAGAGGGTGGAGATCTTCACAGATCATAAGAGCTTAAAGTATGTGTTCACTCAGAAGGAGTTTAACATGAGGCAGCGCAGATGGCTAGAGTTGATGAAGGACTTTGACATCCTACTTCAGTATCATCCAGAAAAGGCCAACGTGGTTGCCGATGCCTTGAGTAGGTATCGACAGCCATGTGTTTGACCATGGATCGACATTTGCTTGCAGACTTAGAGAGCCTTGGGATCGAGGTGATCGTGCCCGGAGTGCAAATGCAGATGTGGGGATACATATTCAGTCAGACTTGGTGGAGAAGATCAAGTTGGCACAGTTTGATGACGTTGCTCTGCGGTGTCTCCAAGAGCAGGTTCGAGCAGGATTGCTGGGGCGAGTTTTCTCTTGCATAGGATGGTGCCTTGAGGCACGGTTCCAGGTTGTGTGTGTCCAGCGGAGATCTCAGGAGCAGGTTATGCATAAGGCCCACAGATCTCAGTACTCTATACACCCGGGTGCCAACAAGATGTACCGAGATCGGAGAAGCATGTTTGGTGGTCCAGGATGAAGCGAGAGGTGGCTCGCTTCGTGGCTAGGTGCTTGGTCTGTCAGCAGGTCAAGGAAGAGAGGCAGAGGCCGGTGGATTGTTGCAGCCGCTGCCCATTCTCGAGTGGAAATGGGAACATATTAGTATGGACTTCGTATCAGGATTGCCGCGTATACTAGAAGGAAAAGATACGATTGGTCATCGTTGACAGGTTGACCAAATTGGCCCACTTCTTGCCATTCAAGGTAGGTACGTCTACAGAGAGGCTGGCGGAGATGTATATACGGCAGTAGTCAGGATTCATGGGGTTCCGGTCAGCATCGTCTTATATCGGATAGTCGCTTCACTTCCTTTTCTGGAGGAGTCTGCAGACCAGCTTGGGCACTCAGCTCAAGTTAGTACTGCATACCACCCCCAGACGGACGGACAGTCGGAGCAGACTATTCAGACACTTGAGGATATGCTACGGACGTGCGTCCTGGACTTTGGAGGTTCCTGGAAGGATCATCTTCATTTGGTGGAGTTTGCTTACAACAACAGTTTCCAGGCCAGTATTGAGATGTCACCTTTCGAGGCTCTGTACGGCGTAGGTGCCGTGTACCCTTATCTTGGGATGATGTGGTGAGCGAGCTTTACTCGGGCCAGAGATGGTTGTGATACAGCCGAGAAGGTGAAGCTCATCAGGGACAGACTTCGCGTGGTGCAGGACAAACATCGGCACTGGGCCGATAGCCACCGGAGGCCGTGGAGTTTGAGGTACAGATTAGAGTAGGATTAGATTTAGGTTTATTTGTTTGTGATTTTTTTGCATGTTTGTTTATTATAATTAATTGAGACCTTGCTTGTGTTGGTCGGAGAACAGG
>JANAVB010042617.1:2728360-2765860 GCA_029216955.1 Iris pallida
TCATATTTAGGTCTTTCGAGGCACCGTATCGGATTTTGTTGATACTTAACATCGGATCTCAGGCGTACATTCTCTGATAATTTTCTTTATGATATCTTTTATGTTTCTTGTATCGAGTATAGATATACACGATTTCTTCACACCTGCTTACACGAATTGGTATTTCTGGATCCCGTCATGAGATGTTTTCTTGTATATCTTTGTGTATCTTGTGCAAGCCCTGTTGTTGTTCTTGTAATTATATGGACACTAATTTTTGAGAAGACTTCGCCATTTCCAAATGTCGTGTCGTAAACCATGGTTAGATCTACTATACCAGTCAGGGGCGGGAGTATATAGTATGATATATGATGATACCCTCCTTGTGCATGTTTTATTCCTTGTGGTGTTGTTCATATACCGCACGTATGATTAACTAGGCCATAAATTCCCGTACAGGTTTCCAAGCCGATCACACTTGAAATTAGTGCTTACTTCATATAGATAGTTATTTTCTTATTATTTTTTACATGATATTTTTTTTCTCTCTAGCTTTATTTTACGTACAATATTATTCATATCTTGATATATTCTTGTACTTTTTTTATCTTGTAATTCACTCTATTTACTGTTACATAGTCTTTACCATTTACTGGAACTGATTATTAGGTCTTTGCTCCAATCCTGACTGGATATATTTTTCCTAGACGATTTAGATGACGGTTGCCCTACCTACTATGGCCCACAGGATGTAGTTGGCGTAGACCAGGAGACACGATTTCAGAAGGGTTTAGCTCTAGCTGAAAAGGCTTTATTTGTGACTCAGTTAGACTAGATTTGTATTGGATTTGTCTCCAGATTTATGACTCTTGGCCTGTTATTATTTAAGACTGTATTTGAGATAGTTGTCTTTTAACCTTCCTTTGGACTTGTGCTATGCTTATGTTAGACTTTCTCCAGATATTTCATATCATGTCATTATCTTTATCGTGCCATTTATCACCCATTAGTCTTATGGTTGAGTATGAATATTATTATTGTGTCCTCCATTTAGAGTTGAGATATCTTGACAGTTATGATGATATTGCTAGTTAGTATAGTAGACCTAGACGGCATTCTACTGCCGATGCTGCGAGCGTATGTAGGCTGTCGTTCACGTACTCTATATTGGGTGCAGGTCATGACACATTTTTAGTGGTGACGCATGCAGATCAAGCTTCGCAATTAATGCAATATTGTGGTAGTACAACGACTTAGTTGTACTACTGCGAGCCTGCAATAGGATATAGGAAATATGATATTAGGATGAGAGGATGCTCAATCATAATTAGGATTCTTTCAGAGATTCCTCGGACGACCTTGAGAATCTCACTATAAACTTTATCTCGGATTCTGTTTTCACTTGTCTTCGTCTACTTTTCTTGTTATTGTTGAATTTCATTTTTAATGATCGTTGTTGAATTTCATTCTTGGAGTTTCTTATCGCTTTGATTTTATATCAGATGAACTTTATGGACTAAGTTAAGGTATATTCTGATCACATAGTTGATGAGGACAGTGTAAAAGATAAATGTCTGTCTTTGTTATGGAGTTTAGAGTTTATTGCATGCATACTAGCTTGCGTAGCGAAGACATAGAGCCTGACTTTGGATATACTATATTAGTTATAAAATTTAGAGTTTTTTGCAGCCGTATTGGTTTGCATGGTAAGAATTCTAGATAACATGATTATATAAATATATACCTTGGTTACGGACTATCATTTATCGCAGCTATGCTAACTGGCGTGGCGAGAATTCTGGGTAACATGATTACGGATAGATATATATGATTGTCAGATTGTATCTTAAATTAGTTCTTAAAATATCATCTTTGTCATTCCATTTATGTTATAATAGAATTTATTTCCATCACCTTATTAGCTCAGGATATAGATATCATTAGTTCCTCTAGTACAGTTCCTTATAGGGTTTCATTCTATTATTTCTAAAAGTTCCTTAAATAGTATAGTAGCTTGGTAGCCTGCAGACCTGTTTGTGCCTTGAGTATAGTGTTAGTTGGAGAGTATAGCTTGTGGGTTTGTGAGTGGTTCCTAGTTGGGCATGTAAGCTATAGGCAGTAATCTAAAGATAATTCATAGTGCAGTACCTTTGTAGAAATAGTTCTATGGCAAGTGTCAGTATAGTTAGTATAGGTACCAAGGTAGAAGGGAAAGTAGTATAATGGTGATTCCAGGAACTGGTATCAGTACCATCATGTATTTTTTATGTGTGTATATGTAGGAATTGGTATCGTATGAGTGCAGAATGTTTTAAAAAATAAGTTTAGTAGGGCAAGAGGGTAGCAGTCATGGTTGGTATAGGGGTATAGCTTTCATGGAAAGATCAACAGGGCTGGGAGTATCAAGGAGATTATATGTGAAATTTCTTGGTAGAATTTTTTGATTAATAATAGGATGGTTATTGAGAATTTAAGTTTTGGTGATGTTAGAATCATAACAAGTACCAAGATATCTGTAGTTGATGGATGACGTAAATTGATAAACAATTGTAAGGATTGACCCGTGCATAAATGTGATTGCATAAGTCGACAAAAGATTCGATTAGGGGTGTAAAGTAAATTTGAGATAAGAAGTAAAATATGGATGGCATGTTTAAATCTAGTAGTAGGGGTAGCCCATATTGTTTCAGGGATTGAGTAAGTTGGTTAGACTATGGGGTAGAACATGATTGACTCTTAGGGATTATCTAGATAGGATTGATAGAATGAATATCAAAAGACAAAATATTGAGGATTAATTTGGAATAAAATTGCATATAGGTGAAGTGAAGGGTAGTGTGGAAGTTTCATGAGTATCATGTTGTAAGAGTCTGAGTATTAAAGATAGCAGTATTGTGTCAGTAAGTGGGATAGTACCGAGTTGGTATTCTGGGTTATTTAGTGTATATGACATATATAGTTGTGAGTTGGTATCTGCCACCAGGAGTGCCTAGAGAGTGCAAGTATTCGGTTGTATCAATTTTGAGATGAATAGCATATGCTAGATATAGTTTGTCAGAATAAGGTAAGTGAGTTTTGCTATGGATAATAGTATCAGTCAGAAGTATCCGGACAAAGTTGGGGTGAGGCATGTATGAGAGTATCAGGGAGAGTAGGAGTGCAAGTGTTCAGGACAGCGAGAGAGAGGACAAGTAACTTATATGGGATTTAGCTTCAGAGAGTATGAAGGCTTTTATTAGTATATTGGAGTTGGAGGATGATTATGAACGCTGAATTGTAGGATGGATAGTGGCACTCATGTGATAGAAGTGACAAGTGTATAGTGTCTTAGCAGGGTAGAAGGTGCTATATATAGTTATATTGTCGAGGTACGGGCAAGTATCCTAGGGTGATTGTTAAGTGCCAGCATATTGTTTAGTATTAGGATACCAAAATAGGAGAAGTAAATCTCTAGTATCAGAAGCATTCAAGATGTAAGTAACCTAGTGTCGGTGTAATAAATATAGGCCAGATCCTTTAAGTACAATAGTAAGAGTATATCCCGTGAGTGTCAAGCATAGGAGATAGTGCCATGTGATAGATAGTGTCAGAAATTCAGGAAGATATCCTACAAATAGTAAATTAGAAGTCTTAGAATAACATCCTTAGTGGTACGCACTAGTGAGTTAAGAATAACCCTTGGTATCAGGTATTTTAGTTAGATTGATGTGACAGAATAACTGGGGTGAGTATCAGATGTAGGTAAGGAGTCTAGCTAGGCCACCTGTGGTACCGCAAATTGCCCCACTATCATAGGGAGACACCCTAGCAGGACAGGTTTTTTGTGATGACGGTCGAGAAGGCCGATGCTATAGGTGATAGGTTAGTATGTATAGTTTGTTTCTGTTATGTCCTTTCATCCTTGCTTGCGTGTTCTCTAGTACTTTATAGTTACCATGTGTTATAGTTAGATAGTGTAGCCGTAGAAACCCTGTTTGAGACTGCAATACCATGACAAGTAATATTATAACCATACATGTTATTTTATAAATTTTTATGTTGTATGTATTTAGGTAGGACCTTCTTGGATCATGATTATTGGGGTTGACAATAGCAAAGGCTTTGATGAATAGGTTGTGACTGACTAAGAGAGAGGAGTGAGGTGCTAAATTTTGAGGATAAAATTTTTCTTACGGGGGTAGGATTGAAACTACCTAAATCCGGGAGAGGGGTAATTTTTTATTTAATTTTTATATAATATTTTGAATATTTTTATTAATATTGTATTAGTTATTACGGTTAGTGGATAGCCTATTTGTTAAACTTGTGTTAGTAAATCAATTAGACAAGACACTAGACTAGAGCCCAATTATTAGCATGATATGATTCATGGACCAACTCATTTGACTAGGCCAATTAGACCCGTTAGTCATGCCATTTAATTAAAATAGGGATTAGACTATTTACAAAAATAGGTTTAGAGCCTTCAATATATTAATTAGCCCATATGACAACATTTAGAGGGCATATTATATAATATAGATTGGCTCAACCTAGCCCTAATATGGACAACTACATGGAGAGGAGGCCTCATTTCTTTTATTTCAATCCATTGTTCCTATTCCTCTCATTTTGGTGTTCTTCCACAATTTGAGCCATTCCTTCACCAATCTCTCTCAAATCACTCAATCTCTCATCCATACCTCTCATTCTCTTAACTAGAAGGAGCCTACGTGCTTAGAGACTAGGAGCACAAGAAGAGGAGTCCATTTGCTAGGAGCTACGTGTCCGGATTGTGTCTATTTGGCTTTTCATTGGAAATTCATCTCCCAATAGGTATACATCTCATTTACCTCTCTCCACCCTGAGGATTTCATCCATGGACTAAGACTACCCATAGGAGAAAGTTAGAGACTAATGACTCTCTATGTGAAAGTTATATTGGACTTTGTACCATTTTAAAGGAATTTCGAGAATGGTGCACAAAGTATTTATCATTTGGTTTGTTAGACAATTAGATTAGCTTTGGTTGTGTGTGTCTAGATTCATGTCCACAATTGGATACGTGTAGGCCATGTCATGATATGGTAGGATACGGGTCATTTTGGGATTTTTTTTTCCTCCGACAGTTGTAATACACATGTCCAATTTCACATGACACTTGACACTAGCCTTATACTGCTCTAATTATGTTTATATATATATTTTAGACTTGCTCATGTGTTTTGGTAGGATTCAGACAAGGTTCGATATAGGTATCTTGGCCGTATCACAAGCATTTCGTAGAATAGTACGATGCGGGGGTGATGCACACCAAGTGTTTTGTGTTTCTGCATATGTGTGTCATGTGGCTAGACATGTGTATGTGACACACTAGACTAGAGTGTGTGTGTATATGTGTATCTTGGATATATATGTGTGATATATACATATATAGTGTAGTTATAGACATAGTTACATGTGTATATACTATAGTATGTTTGTGTATACATGTGAGTGCCTATATATAGAGTATATAGCTAGGAGTGCATGAGGTGTGTGTGTCACAGTTAGGACATGAGTGTGTTAGGGAATGTTGTTGTGTGTGTGTCTGCATGTGTTTATACACATGATTGTGTGGGAGTGGTTAGGCCATAGAGGGATGTATAGATGGTTAGATAGATGAATTGGAGAGAGAGGGGCTCTTGTAGGTTACAAGTGCACACTTATGCACCTGTGCATTAGTGCACATATGTTCACTGATCTGGAATGCTTGTAGCTGTAGGGAGAGGCCGGGGTATTAGATTAAGCAACAACAGCTGTAGAGGAGGCAGGGGTATTAGATGGTGTGGTACACAAGAAATGGGGAAATAAAGAGCAATAACAACAGGAACAACATATTGTAGGAGCACCTATGCACATGTGTGCATAGGACAGTCAGGGTAGCAGTAGGGCTACCCATTTTGGACAGTAGGGGTTTTTGGTTGGACTGTTCAGCAATTTGAGACAACTACAGTTGCAGTTTGAAGAAGAGTGAGGTTCAACAACAGTTTGTAGAGAATTTTAGAGAGGAATGAAACAACACCAGGTGCATAGCTTTGAGAAAGCAGTAGTGCATGTTGTAGTTGTCCTGTGTGAGGTATACACTTTTATAGGAAGAATAAATTAGCAGACAACAACACCTGAGGACAAGCTGCCGGATACAGCAACAACAGGGAGATTGCACCCCTGTAGGTTGTGTTCATATGCGTCACAGGGATAGGAAGCATATGAAGTGGGTACTTGAGTATGGATTGGTTCAAGTTATGTGTAATGTGTAAGAAATATCCTATAGATAAGAGTGAAGGATAAGAGGGTAACAGTATGAGTAATATAGTGTTGGTGTGTGTGAGTGTTGTATGTCTTGTGTGAGAATGTTTGTAAGGGGTTTAAGAAAATGGTTATAAGTCATGTTGGGGTAATTTTGAGATAGGTTTTGGTTTACCTATGTAGGTAATATATTGGGTACATCTAATAGGTTGTGTATAGGATATGTAGGATAGGTATCTATAGAGTAAAATATGGAAAATTTTTAGGAATACCTAAATACTAGAGTATGGGGGCAAGGTAGGTAATTTTGTAATAGTTTGAGATATTTCTATATTGTGTCTATGTGCTTATGATGAGTAGATACATAGGTCATGGCCTAGTACAGGCTAGAATACCTTGGTATGGCAAGGTATGGACCCAAAAAACCTAAGTATGACCTAGTTTAATAAGGTATTGACCTAGTTGACCTAGTTTTACTTAGAAATGACTTGGAGGCCTAATATTGAGCTAGTATAGCATGTTTATGATTTTAAAACACCAATTGACATTGATATTCCATATAGGTCTTTGAGGCACCATATGAGATTCTGTTGATACTTCACACCAGATCTCAAGCAGTACATTCGCTGATAATTTCCTTTGTGATGTTCTATGTTTCTTGTATCTAGTGCAGATATTCACGATTCCTTGACACATGGTTATATGGATTATTTTCGAATCCCGTCATGACATGTTATTTTTGTATAATCTATGGCACCTCTAAGGGGGTGAATAGAGTGCAACGGAAAATATTTACCAATTTAAAAACTAAGCGGGTGAAGCAAATATATAAATGAACTTAAATGCAATAAGTAAAGCAATAAATGAGTGGAGGCAAGAAAGCAATACTCCAACACCAAGGTTTATACTGGCTTTCCTCTGAGCGGACTAGTCCAGTTCGCGAGAACTCTTGCTCGCAATAATCTACTATTTTGAATAGAGATTACACAGTATGATTTACTCCGAAGAACATGCAAACTTGAACATCGTCGTGTTTTTATCTGAAGTCCACGATCAAACTTCAAAACACCTTTCTGAGAAAAAAATTTATACGCCAAGCTTGTACAACTTGAATACTCCAATCAGAAACCACCGGCACTAGAAGAATGGGAGTTGTTTTGGAGATTTGAGGATTCAAGCTTTGTAAAGCAGATAGGAAGCTTAGGAATAGATAGAAGATGAAGATTGAATGAGTATTTAGAAATGACAAATTTTCTCTATTTATAGTTTTTTAGACAGAGTTCGGGCAGAACTCGGTTAGGACAACGTTCATAATTTTGAATGTTTGAGATCCAAAAGACTAGGGAATGCTACTGACTAGGAGTGACCCTAGGGGACCGAGTTCGGGCAGAACTCAAGCCGAGTTCAGTTGTTAGGGATCAGGGTCATTTGGTTTGGCTTTTGGATATTGGTTTGATTTAGGGTCAATGATTGATTGGTGTTTTTTTTTTGTTCACGATTGAACTTCTAAATGCCAGTGATCCCGATGCACACTTTTCTAGACTCAATAAAAAAATATAGAATAAAGTAAAAAAATTAGTAGAGATGAAATTTGCGATCTTCGATTTCTTTTCATATCGAGCTCGAGTTTTAAGTCAATTAACGAAATCAGTTTGACCATGGCTAAATGGGCCAACAATCTCTCCCATTTTGATAATTTGACAAAATTATGATTGATACTTAAGAAGTTGTTCAGCTCGGTTCGGAAGAAGACTTGATGCGCTTGATCCGGTACATAAGGTACGGTAGTAGATTTGGCCTTGAATATTGGTATAATTTATTGCTCCCCCGTAATGTACGTTCAAGTCTTGTTAAGTTTTGTTACTCTCCCGTAATAAAACATATAGGCTGAATATCTTTAAAAGTCAAGAAAGACAAGAATCTCCAAAAAAAAATTGAGTATAACTTCAAAACTGCGAGTCATAACATTTTAAGAATTAAGTATCTATCATATTACTCCCCCGTTTTGTCACATAAAAAATGACGTGATCAAATTAATAGCAGTACTTAGCACAATCTAGATTAGAGACGAACATTAAACATTAAAGAATGCACAGTGCTGAAAATAGAAAATACTAATATAAAAATAAATAGATAGAGTTGTTACAACTAGTCAAGTAAACCGAAACTGATAATGCTTGAAAGAAGCATTTATCACTAATATTAGTCATAAAAAACTAAAAACATAACTAGTGGTGGTCTATCACGAGAAAATATATCCTCAATCACCATCATCATCAGAACCTGCCGCCCTGGAAGGACCGGTCTCAGTAGATCGGTTGGGATCATAACGGGCAACAGTAGGGTCAAAATATAGCTGAGCCTCTGGATCATCAATGCGATACCCGAGTGTAGTAGGATCACGAACCATAGGAATATACCACTAGGGTAGTGGGCAAGACTGTATGACATATCCCACACAGAGTTGGATATGGCCTGAAGCTGAAGGGTGGTACGGAAGTCCATAGACCGAAATTGATCCATCATGAGAGCCTGAAGTCACCCAAGAGTAACACCACCGGGAGGAGAGTAGGATGTGGTTCAGTAGCTAATGGGTCAACTAGAGGAGGTGGAGCCTGAACTGGAGCAGGAACAGTACAATGATGCTCATAAAGATAAGCAGGAGCACCATCCTGTTGACAATCCCTAGCATAACCTCAAAGAACTGAAATATATAAGGAAGATACATCGCATAGAGAAGTCGTCACGGTTTCTTGCGACACCATTCCATAGCAAGGATAATAGTCTTAGGCAGACTGAAGGGGACGTGAAATGAAGATGATAGATAGGAGAATGCTCTAAATATGAAATCTCATCAGTAGCGGTATTCATGGAATAATGTGGAGAATACCATTCTATGAAGGTCATAGAAGTAGTTGTTCAAGTGTTTAGGGCGAAGGGTGCCTTTAGGTCGAGGGTTTGGTGCACATAACGAGTCACGAAATGAATCAATTGTCCCTTTGAGAAATTGCACCGAGGTAATATCAACTAATGCTTCTCCAACATTGGAAATGTTAAGCATAATTGCCAAATCCCCAGCATCAAAGTCAATATCAGTTCCTCTAACTTTTGATTTTACCTTGCCGTTAGTGACCATTAAATTGCAATAAAACATGCGGATTGAATTTGAATATATTGGAAAACTAGATTGGACTAAATCTAGCAGCTCAAAGTATTCAAAAATGTTTACGTGATAAGAAAATAATAAAATTGATAGGAGAACCCTGACAAATATTTCTTTGATCAAAGTCACTAAACCATTCATTGGATGCATCTTGTGACACAAAAATGAAATCATCAAAGAAATCACCATTCGGTTTTTAGGGACTGGAAAGTGAAAAAGAGACCGCCTCGTGAGGAGTAGAGGACGAACCTTCATCAACTTTCTTTTTTTTTTGGAAGAAATAGGAATTTTATGAGCCATATGAAATTGAAAAGGATGGAAGTAAAAAATATACCAAAATTGATGGTATATAGTTGAAGTAAACTTCGAGAGAGCTCCGATTCCATGTTT
Source organism: Iris pallida (assembly GCA_029216955.1). Classification (NCBI taxonomy): domain Eukaryota; kingdom Viridiplantae; phylum Streptophyta; class Magnoliopsida; order Asparagales; family Iridaceae; genus Iris; species Iris pallida. The sequence goes on from JANAVB010042617.1 coordinate 2,738,160, forward strand.
TGAAATCTTGAGAGGCTTGGAGGAAGAAAAACTAGGAAGTTAGGGTTTTTGGTGGAATATTGAGTGGCTTGGTGAAGAATATGATGATTTTGAGGGTTTAAATAAAGAAGAACCCGACTGTCCATCTACTGTTCGGATTCACCCAGACCAAGTTCGGCCAGAACTCTGTCCGAGTTTGGTCCATGGGTAATCAGGACAAAATTGGAAAGTTTGTGATAAGGTTTTAACATAAATGCAAAGATGACTTAGAAATATTTGTGTTAAAGAAGTATAATTTATATTAATGAACCAAAAGACACAACCGTATAGAATATTTTGGGTTAGCTGTAGGGGCCGGATCCCAGCTAGCAGTAGTTCGAAGACACTTGGCACCATGTGTCTTAGACTTTTATATCTTTTTGTCAGAAGGGCCGTTTCGGCTTATAACCAAAATAGTTTCTTCGAATTTATGAATTTCAATTAATTAACACTTAATTATATGACTTCAATATCTAAAATTCCTAATTCTCTTTGTATGAAGTTAAAACGATCTTCAGCCATGGGCTTAATGAAGATGTCCGCTAGTTGATGTTCAGTGTCAACAAATTCTAATCTTCTTAAAAACATGATCTCTAAGAAAGTGATGTCTAATTTTTATGTGTTTAGTGCGAGAATGTCATATAGTATTGTTCGTGAGATTAATGGAACTAGTATTATCATAGGAAATAGGGATGTGGTTAAACATAATTAATAGTCTTCCAAAGTTTATTTTATCCACAAAATTTGAGCACAACAACGTCCTGCGGCTATATAAAGCCACGGTTGTTGATAATACAACATAATTTTGTTTCTTAGAAAACTAGAAGACTAATGATTTTCCTATAAAATGACATGTGCCACTGGTTTTACGATCGACTTTGCATCCAGCAAAATCTACGTCCGAGTAACCTATCAAGTCAAACGAATCGGTTTTGGGATACCAAAGAACAGTCGTCAAAGTTCCTTTAAGGTATCGCAGGATGCGCTCAATGGCGCTCACATGTGATTCTTTAGGACAAGCCTGATATCGTGCATATAGCATACAGAGAATATAATGTCAGGTCAACTAGCAGTTAAATAGTAAACTACCAATCATACCTCTATACTTACTACGTCAGTTGGTGGACCACTTTCATCTATATCAAGCTTTGTAGATGTTGCCATAGGTGTGCCGATAGGTTTGACGTTATCTATGTCAAATTTCTTTAGCAAGTCTTTTGTATATTTTGCTTGACTGATGAATATCCCTTATGAACTTTGCTTGATTTGTAGCCCGGGAAAGAATGTTAGTTCTGCCATGCTCCTTTCGAATTCATTCTGCATACACTTAGCAAACTCATTACATAATATCTCATTAGTTCATCCAAAAATTAAGTCATCTACATATATCTGCACTAATAAAATATTCTTATCCAAAGATTTTATAAAGAGAATAGAATCAACTTCCCATTTGAAAAGCCGTATTCAAGCAAGAAAGAACTGAGGCGCTCATACGATGTACGAGGTGCTTGTTTGAGACCATAGAGAGCCTTGCGTAGCTTGAATACTGATCAGAATTTTTGAAATCTTTAAAGCTAGGATGTTGTTTTACAAAAACTTCTTCTTTTATAAAACCATTTAGAAAAGCACTTTTGACATCCATTTGAAAGAGTTTGAAACAATGAAAACTTGCAAAAGCATAAAGCATTCAAATGGATTCTAGTCTAGCAACTGGAGCATACGTCTCATCATAGTCAATGTCTTCTTCTTGATTATAGACTTGAGCTACTAGACGTACTTTGTTGCGTGTGACTGAACCATTCTCATCAAATTTATTTCGGAACACCCACTTGGTACCAATGATCGGATGATCAATAAGTCTAGAAACAAGTTTCCAAACTTGATTTGTTCAAATTGGTTTAGTTCCTCTTGGATTCAGAAATCCAGAATTTATCATTAAAAGCTTCTAAAATATTTTTAGGTTCTATTTTGGAAATAAATGCAACATTAGCAACTATCTCTCTTGTGCTTGAGCGAGTACTTACATATCTTGATACATCACCCATTACCAGTTCTTTCAGATGGTCTGTCATAAATCGTAATCGTTTCAGTAGACTTTCCAGATAAGACGAGGATGGTGTATCTTCTGATGTTCTGTTGGAGGAGTTTTCTCTTCTTTATTGTCAATATCTTCTTTGCGTTGACTATTCAACTCATCGAATGTAATATTTATGACTCTTCAACAACAAGTGACCTCTTCTTGAATATCCTGTATCCTTTACTTTTTGCCGCATACCCGAAGAATATGCCCTCGTTAGCTTTTTTATCGAATTTTCCCAAGTTGTCTTTTGTATTTAAAATGAAACATCTGCAACCAAAGACCACTACAAGAAAAATGTCATTTCTTGATGGTTTATAAGTTGCGGTCGTCGAAAACCATCAACAATAGGGGTTATCTTGACGTTTTAGACTTACACCAAGAGATGACATTTTTTTGTTACTTTAGCAATTTTATAGTATTTTGACGGTTTCGAAGGATCCGTCAAGAAGGAGCATCTTTTATATTAACGTTTTGATAATAAACGTTAACTAATGTATATGCGGGAAAGTTGTCGCAGTTTTTTATCTGCCATTATGTTAATTATTTCAAAGTTCTTTAAATTATTGACGGTTTTGCCCAAATAATTTTGAGACATAAGAACAAAAAATTTGACTTCTCTCCCCTGCTCACTTCGAAACTCCTCCCTCCCACTCTCAGAAACCCCTCTCTTCCCCTCTCAGAAACCCCTCTCTCTCCCCCTCTTCCTCTCTCCCTTCTCAGAAACCCCTCATCTTCCCCTCTTTCTCTCTCCCCTCTCAAAAACCCCTCCTCTCTTCCCCTCAGAAACCCCTCTCTCCCCCTCTCAGAAACTGCTCTGGAGAAAACCCTAACCGCTCTGGAGAAAACCCTTCCACTTTGAAACCACTCTAGAGAAAACCCTAGGCTTCGACAACTTCGTGCAGGAGAAAACCCTAACCGTTCTTCACAATGCGGCAACTTTGATATTTACCGTGCGGTATAATGTCTTTAATTTTTTCTCTATGAAATTCAATTTGATGCATAGGTTTTTTTGTGCCAACTTCGTTCGTTCTTTACGTTAGGGTTTTTTTGGTAGCTGTAACGCCCAGTCCCAAAATACTTAGGACTAAGAACGTAGACATGCCAGCTGTATACATACGAAGTATACTCCAATGTATAAAATCCCGTATGTATACATAAGCTGTAAAGAGCAGTAAACCATGATAGCTAAATCTCATCCACATAAATAAAGAATAAATATAATCACTATGAATTTATTATTTGTACAATAGTTGGGCGGAGACAAATCCACTACTAACTAATTTAAATGAGAAGAATATACAAGGACTTGATCGATAAAGATGGCAAGACGAACCAAGAGCAATCATCTTCGAAGGAATGGAGAGGATCACGGCCTTGCTAGAACACCTGCAAAAGCCACAAGCACACACCTGGAGAGATAACCAGGTCCTCAGAGGGACGTAACAAGATACAGGAAGAACATGCCACATAACTGAAGATATATAATATGTCATAAATCATAAGCAAAGTCAAATAGTACCAATCGTAACAAGGTTCAATTTCTCATCATCGAAACAGTGGAATACCCCTACAACCAAACAAAGACAAGGGGTAGCACCCCATTCCGCGATGCGACATCGTCCCAAGCTACTAATAGAACAGGGGTGAAATGACATTGACTAAGGTTACCTAACCATTCTACTGTGTTCATACAGTTAAGAACAAACCTTCAACGCATGGGCACTCTAGCTATAGGTACATAAAACTCAGGTATGGTCCGACCAGGATACCAGTGAACTCAAAGCATAACATTCATCGAATGTCAGAGACCAGCAGGATCAGTAGTAGGAAAGTGCATACGTGGCCCATACGTTAAGGAACTGTTCTCCCCACCCAATGCCTAGTAGGGTCACATCCATGACTTATTAACCTCTACTAACTGCCAAGTCACCTAACTTGCCTCTATTAGCAGCTAGACCTAACGCATGCGCACAAGTGATTAGCCAACACGCAAGTACCTCTACATGCTACTCATCTCACACGTATCTCATGGTACAACTGTGTCAAGCTTGATATACACTACAACTGGTAGTCCCTTAACTCTAGGTCCATATACAATAAAAGAGAATTAAATAAAGCAAAACTAATATCACTGAACAGGTAAGAAATCAGGAACTGTAATAATGGTACAGCTGGAAATAAATAAACAATTATATGCAAATAACTGAAGAAAATACAGTCTAAAAATAAGCAGTAAATATGGCAAGGTATCTTGCCTGAGGTGGTGTGCAAAAAGCGACGTCCAATAGCTCGAACCGTCAGAATAGTGAAGAGAAAGCCAAATCCTGCATACATCCTCGGATGCTGAAATAAACCCACAAACATGTTTGGAATACAGGATATGTCTAGGAAACGCCTGCGCAAAAGTCCAATTCTGAAACAGGAGTAAAATCATAATTTCGGGTCAAAACGATATCCGTCGTTGGACCCGTTTTACACCAAAACACGTGCCAGAACCTACGGTCTCTAAAATCGTCAAACTACATGTCTACAGGTCTGATTTGAGGAGACGAACCCAGCCGTTTGTCCAAAATTAGATTTTGACGGGCCGTGCACAATTTTGCCCGTTGGAGCGGGTCGCGGGCCCGCCAAATAGGCGTTCCTGTCGACCTTCGCAGAATCAGACCAAACTTGGCACACAAGACCAAAATTTTGATACGGTCCTGCTGGCACAAGTTTCGTCTCGATACGACGAACATACACGAAGTTATACCAAGTTTGCAAAAGGTCGATACGGGGGTATCTTGACGGATACGTACTGATTTCATCGCGCACATGCAACAAATTGAGTTCTGTCAGTTCTCACACGTCGGCAACATCCATACGCCTTTCGACGCGTATAGTGTATGACCACATCGCCCGGTTTGTCGGGTGTACGTCGTATCGGTCTAGTTTAAACAAAATTTTTCGTTTAGAAATGTTATTTTTCTTGTTTTTAGAAATCGATTTTCTGGACACATAATTAATAAAATTTAAATCCACAAGATGGGTTGTAAAGTCCTATAGGTTTTCTAGGACTCCCTTTAATTAGATTTTGAAAATGTCTCGAAATCCTGTCTGAAATTCGTCTTCAAGTATAATGTTTCAAAACAGTTTTGAGTTCCCCGTTTTTGTGGTTTTTCTTCGATCTTTCAGAAATTTTAGCAATTAATTCATGACATATTAAGTCAATCTATCTGAAGGTGTTTCAGGTGGTCAACTAGGCTAACTGTAGAAATTTATTAATCGAGAAACTGTAGCGTACAACGAAAGCAAAATGATGACGAACAGGGAGTACCGGTCTTGGTAGCGGCTACTGTTCTACTCCATGTTTGCTGCGTGCTGCTGTCGGTGCTCATGTGCTCGGCTGTCGCGCCGGGCCGGCCGACTACCAGGGTGGCGCGCACCTGCGGTGGCCGTGCCTGCTCCAACGGCGGCGTACGGTTCAGGGGGTCGGGGTTAGGGTTTGAAGGTTTAGGTGTGGCCTTTTTTTGCATTTTTGTATATATATATATATATAATATATATATATATATATATCTATATATATATATATATATATATATATCTACATTCAGTTGGTAGCAAACCTGGGTCGCGTTTTGAATCTTTTCTGCTCGAGAGATATTGGGCTTCCAATATCTCGCGAGTATTTCTTCTTTTTTTCTTCTTGTTCTTCTTGTTTTCCTTTTTATTTTATACTTTATATATATATTATATATATATAAATATATATATATATATATATATATAATATATATATATATATATATATATATATATATATATATATATATATATATATATACTTTTATAAAAATCTCAATAAATTTCTAAAAGTCTAAAATTTAGTAACTAAATAAATCTAACCATTATTTATTGTAAAAATTGATTTCTTATACTAATATTGCTACATATCATATTTAATAGTAATTTAAAAATACAATCCCAATAAGAATTCTTAAGAATCGAGAATAAATTCTATAAATATCCAAAAATTGATTGTTGTAAAATTTCCTATTGTGGATAACATGTAGAAAAATTCCTACTTTTAGTATTTATTTTAAACTACCAATACCTTATACCAAGTTAAGGTAATTAATAAAAATACTAATTAAATCAAAAATCCAAAAATATAATAAAATAAAAGTAGGGGGTTTACATCCGACCCAACATATAAAAATTTCGTCCTCGAAATTAAAAATTAATCTTAATAAAAATTAACGATATATATATATATATATATATATATATATATATATATATATATATATATATATATATATATACAAAAGGTGAGCAGATACGTCAGATCGTAACTTGGTTTCCGAAGCCATGGAGGAGGTGGTTATCATGGAATCCAATTTGGCGTCGCACTCTACAAGATCGGGTAATCTTGGTTCAAGGTCGTACCCAACTTTTAGAAGTTGTCTAACCATGAAAAATTGTCGTTACAAAACTTTCTGAAAAGGGTGATTTCTAGGAAGAGGTACGAGAATATTGGACACTTTCTGACTACAGTTATGGATTCTAAGTGAGCCTAGATATAACCATGACGTTCTTAGTCACTAACTTCCATAGGAGTATTACTATTGTTTAATATCGTTCCTATCGGTCTTGCTTTCAACCGGATGGTAGGAATCACTTGCTTGAATATAACTATTACGTGTCGGTTAAGGGATTTTCCTCTTCGCTTAGCATGGGTACTAAGAGATGATATTGAAGAAGCTAGGAAGAGAACAGTTAATGGGCTAAGAGATGATAATCTATAATAAGTACATAAATCTTACTATAGAGTATGATTTGGCAAGTGTTTGGAACCATTATGTCAAAATGACTTGTGGGTGCGGGATTAGTGGTTTGGTGTGGTGTAGAAGGCATATGCTTGCTTGGGTGGAAAGCATATGTCATAGATGTGATTCATGGATCATGGTTATTCAATTTGTTTCAAGGAATGGGTCAAATTCGCATAAGTAAAATCATATAGTATAAAAATATACATCTATGGTTTATTCTAAGGAAAATATGTCATACATGTGGTGTAATTGAAATGGAACACAAGATGGTGCATTTGTATGGGACATGTATATCATGTTTATATCTTGACTGGTCTAGTTCATGAGTGTGAACTTTGTTTGAAGGAAAAGTTTATGTGGTACTCCAAATATCAAAGTCACGGTCGAGGGTATCAAATGATACGGATAGGAGTGGTTATTGTGAACCACTCTTTCATTAGTTCAATTGGAACTAATCTATCCCAATCATTTTCTAATTCTTATAGACGCTTGCTTATACCCTTTAGAAATTTTTGTTTCAAATTGAAACTAAAGCACGATTATATGATAGGACAAAATTTGAAGAATCAAGATTGCGATCTTTTATCGCGGTTATATAAACGCACGAGCGAAGGGAGATAGAATTTAATACAAAAATTGTATCACAACTTCCAAAACAAATGGTTACGGTTGGAATCAAATTCTAAGAGGTAGAGTACACTAGGTTTAATGTTCTATGCAACTTACAAAAATTAGTTAATCGGGCAAAGCGTGGTAATAGGACTTCTAAGAAGGTCAAATGTCAAGAAGAGGTATAAGGTTCTTCTAATCATAGCCATGGACTCTATAGAAAGACTAGGTATTACTTACTTAACATTGCTCATATATTGACCATGTCTTATCAAGGCAGTGGGTGAGGTCTTGGTCAAGCATAACCGGAAATAAGTTGGTATTGAGGGATTATATTCATCACATAACATAGGCTACGAAGATACTGTTAGAGAATTATATGAAAGGAGGTTTAGTGGACCAAGAGATGGAGACTACATAATAGGTATAGGGATCTATTTCATAAGGTTTGGTTTTTATAGCCCAAATATGACGATATGCATGGATGGGTTTAACTGAGGTTTAAGGGATTCCCTAATTAGACATCGATCTTTGATTGAATGAATCATAGTTTTTAATCTATATTGGCTGGACAATATTCCATAAATCAACATGAACTATTCTTATTAGGTTAACATAACCTAGAATAGGTTCAAACTCACATGGATGGGTTATTTGCTAGTCGGATTGGTTAACTACGTTCCTTAAGTCCAAAAATATGCCTTCTATGACTTTTGAGTTTAAGTAGCACATGGGGCCTCAATTGGGTGACATACTAGTGGCATGCATAGAGGGCTTTGAGTAGATCACAACCATATATTGGGACGAAAGATTTGAGTCGAGGTTGAGTCTCTAATTGAAGTCGGGAAGTATATCGGTATTACGATAAGGGTTATAGTTAGCATTTTCGAGTTGAAAGTCGTATTATGAAAATAGAATACAAGAGGACGTGTTTGAGTGGAACATGATATGCCTAAATGAAGGTGGACTCGTCTAGGTCCTGCTTATAAAATTTGTTGGAAGGTAACACAGCTGGTCTCGTGCTCCGAATATTAACGTCACGGTCGGGGACACCAAATGATCTAAATAAAGTGGGAGTTCATAAGTCACTAGTTTTCATTCTAGTGAGGACCAATTTACTTTAGTACATCGTAAACTTAGTGAATCCAAAAATGTAGAAGACTTACGATCTATTCACTCTCGAGACTAGGGCATGGTTTTAGGAATAATAAGGTTAGAAATATTTTAAGGTCTTGTCATTGTGCCTAAACCTTTGATACTAATGGGGCACGATGTGATCGATGACGTGATATGGTAGATAAGATTTAATTTTGAGGATCGCACATACAATGATGCATGAGTCGATAAAATAGAATGATCCACTCTTCTGTAGTACATGAGAGTTATTTATGGGGGTAATGAACTCTAAGGCACGCCATATCAAAGATCTCTAACGGCTAAGTCATAAACTTCTATTTGTTAAGCCTGCCTGACTGTGGTCATAAGGTTTCTAATGGTGTTGAATGTAGTGCTTATGTATTGCTGTTGATATCTAGTAAATCATTATGATGGAGTGTTATGCTACAGATATTGGCTAAGCTGGTGAAGGTGTTATTCTAATGCTAAGTCACTTTTATCATAATAAAATTGTATACCTAGAATAACACTTGTTGGATCCTAAATCTCGGGATGGTGTCTATCATAGTCATGGTAAATGCTTGCCCTTGTTTCTGTCTATTCCTCTTATGTCTAAACTGTGGTCTTGGTCGAGTAAGGGTTGGGTTAAGGCATAAGGTTGCTAGTTAAAGCAAGATTCAAGAAAAATAATTAGAAACTCACAATAAATGGGTTCTTTGAGAATAGATACTCCTTGGTTGTTGCTTTGACCAGGGTAAGACCCTAATCGTTCTCAAATTTAAAGGACTAGAAGGTTACGATATCAGTTTAGTACCGAGGGGAGGACAAGTAACTCAAGGCAAAGTTGTAGTCACATGGCTTGGCCGATGGTTGCTACACTTGTGTATACAACTATTATTGTTATAGGGGAATACTCCGGGTCTACTAGCATTTGCCTTTCCGAGATAGATAAGGGAAAACAATAGAGAGTTCGAAGGAGATGTTGTCAAACAATTACGGTATTCAAGGCGATGGAGTAATTTAAAGGGAGCTATCAAGACAGTTGTGGATAAGATCCTGGAGGCATATATCTCAATTCACGTAGAATGATTATATGATGAGCGAACCAAATGCACCAAGGTTGATCAGACCATAATACACTGATTCTGACTAGACAATATATTAGTGGGCATCCCTAATATACATATGTCCTGAATAAGCTCGATAAAGAATAAGCTTGCAAAACTAGGCTATAAATAGCGACATCGTTCCAGGTAATAGAATATATAAGTACGGGAGATAATGAATAAAGTGTTAGAAATATTGCCCGTTGATTCATGAGATGAATACCAAAAATAAATTGCGGAAGCATACCTGAATCCATTGCTAGGCTTAAAGGATCTTGAAGCGGCTATCCTTTTATGGGTTTCGATCTTCCAACTTGCTACGACCCTTAATGACAAAGAAGAATTCGAATCCTTTGTCCCTGTCTTTCGGTTGATGAGGATGCAGAAGAAAAAAAAGGAAACCTCTCTTTGGTGGCCGTATAAGTTGGGGACCATAACCCTAATGAATACATATATTTATATGTTTTGATATTTCTAATTTGGCTCCTCATCAAATTAGATTTATCTTTGATATCTACACATTAATTCCATGACAATTATACCCTTAAGCCAATTTTCCAAATAGACCACTTTAATTTGGCTTAATATTTTAGATAGCCCAACACAATTAATTTTACATATGTGGCCCATATTATTGAATAATTTCAACAATCTCCCACTGGGCCACATATGTAATCTTATAATTGTGTTAACCTTAGTGAGCTCAAAAATTGCAATCTTAATCCTTAGGGTATATCCGGACAATCTCGTCCATTAACCATATTAACATATAAAAGCGACATTCGTCACATATAACGTAACTAAACCATCAATGGTCATATATACCAATATAGCTAAATGACATAGATCAATCATGGATGTAGCATGGAAATTATACGCAATGTGATCAATACATGTCTATTTCCAACTGGTCCTCCTTAACTTTAGTGAGATCAAATACTTTAACATAATAAAAATAGAATGAATTGAATTTTCCATATATCTCACCAGATAAATATCTAAAATACTTTAATACATAAATATGTCCAAAACCAAATAGCACCCAAATACATAAAATACAAACTCCCACTGTATTGCCATATTCTTAATTAATATAACACCCATATGAGCGGTATGCTCATGAAAGACCGTAGGTGATAATGCTTTTGTGAGCGGATCTGCTAACATGGAGTTTGTCCTAATATGCTATATGGACACTTTTAACATTCTGAATTCTTTCCTTCACAACTAAAAATTTTATGTCAACATCCTTTGACTTATACAGGTTCTTGTTGTTACTAGAATACAGTACTGCTGATTTATTGTCACACCATAATTTATGTGGTCTTTCAACACCGTACTGTAGGCTCAGCCTTGTGAAAAAATTTCACAACATATTCCCTGAATAGATGCCCCACATCATGTTATAAACCTTGCTGCCATGGTGGAAGAAATTATGAGTGCATGTTTGACACTCATCCAAAATATATCTCCATTAGTCAGCATAACCTGATGTGGATCTCCTGCTGTGTTTGCATCTAACAAAATCGGAGTCGGAGTACCTTGTGATCTCCATAATTATCCGATCTCCTACAAAGAGCATATAAGTTCTTGTTCTTTATTAATTACTTAAGTAGTTTGGCTGCGACCCAATGATCCATCCATATTTGCTTAAATATCGGCCTAATATCCTAATATGTACGCAATATCCTGACGCGTACATACTTGAGCATATATTAGACTCCCTGCAACTGATCATGAAGGAAAAATCTATTGTATTTTCTTAATTTTAAGGCTAACCTTAGGACATTTGAGTGAGATCGAATTTGTCTCCTTTAACGAGAGGTGTCACCTGGTTTGCATTGAATACTTTAATTAATATACAAAACCAGAAAATTATTCCTACTCCCACTGAACTTGTGATACACACAATCTTCAATAGTGTTCATCTAAAAAAAAATGAGATAATCACTTGAAGTACCTTTGACGAGAAGTTTGCTTGAGTTTATAAATAGATTTTGTCAATTTGCAAACCATATTCTTTGGGTCTTTCGACACAATATTTTCTGGTTGCACCATATAAACTGTTTCATCAATATTAACATTGAGAAATGTCGTTTTGACATCCATTTATTATAATTCAATGTCAAAATGTGCAACAACTGCTATGATTGTTTTAAAAGAGTCTTTCAAATATACCGAAGAGAAAGTCTCTTTAAAAACAATTCCTAACTTTTGAATAAAGTTACTAGCTACAAGACATACTTTATACCTCTCCATATTACCCTTCAATTTTTTCTTGGTTTTAAATGTCCATTTGCAACCAATGGACTTTATACCTTTTGGTAATGGAAAAAGTTTCTAAACTTTATTGTCTTGCATAGACTTATACTCCTTATTTATTATATTAATCCACTTTGAGAACTGGAACTTTTCGTGGCCTGAGGGAAGTTGATTAGATCATCTTTCAGTATCTACAGTCCTCCTTACTTTAGAGAAATATGACAATATTATCCGAAATTATATTTCTTCTTTCTCTTGTGGACCATCTTAACATTACCGGTTCTTGAGGTTGTTGAGTTTGTTCTTCAGAAATAATTGCCTCATCTTGAATGGGGGGTGCCTCTATGTTGTCTTGTTGAGGTAGCTCAATATCGACTTGTAGAGGTAATTCGACATTGTCTTGTTGAAGTTTCAATTCACTTCTTAATCAATGACAGGTACAGAAACCTGCACATCGTCAAAAGTGATAGTAGGAATAGAAACCGGTTCCTCCTCAAAGACAATGACCATGACTTAATTTCTCCCCCAAACTCAACATCCTAAAAAACTATTTCACTTCTCGTCTCAAAATTTTTTTTGGGACCGTATAATTATTAACCCCTCGATCTGTCAGCATGGCCAATAAAGTAGCTGCTTACAATTTAACATTGGTCTGTCTTTCCTTTACACATTCAATACAGACATTGAAGTCTATAAAGTCAATGGAATCCATATCTCATCAGACACAAGTCGTTCAACTCTATTTCTAGAGATGTAACCTAATCGTTTATGTCATAATAAGGCTAAATTTTTATTATTGTTAATTTCGTTTAGTACTATGTAACTCCACATATAAGGTTTAATTTAAGCTGCAATAGTTTCAACTGAATATCGGCGATCATAAACCTTAAAGGAACCGTTACCAATAATATTTGGAATTAAAGATAGACTAAACTTATTGTTTCCAAATGAACAATGACAACCAGATTTGTCCATTGAGGAAACTGAAACCGAATTTCGTCTAAAAAGGTACAATAAAAGTGTCTATCAAATCCAAATAATAATCGGTTCTAAAAATAACCTAAAATGTCCTATTGCTTCCACTTCTACCGATTTGCCGTCACCCACGTAGATGTATCTTTCACCATCAATTGGCTTTCGGTAGCTCAGACATCCTTGTCTATAAACACTAATGTGGGTAGTAGTACCAGAATCTAACCACCATGTGTTTCTAGGTACTAAATCTAAATTAACCTTAGAACAGAGCAAATTTAGAAATGTACTTTTCTTTATACGCCATGCGTGGTACTTTATATATTTTTCCTTATGTGTCCTGGCTTATCACAAAAGAACAACCTTTAGTTTTATATTGTTGTTTCTTTTGAGCTGGACCCTTAACAGCTACTGTATTCATTTTCTTTTGCCTTGAAAGTTTATCCAATTAAAAATAAAAATTAAATTCTTATTGGCAGATATTCTAGCAATATTAACTGTAAAGAGAACAAAACAACAAAAAATGACATGCTCTAATTAATAACCAAAGAGTAAATATAGTCAAACAAATTCAAATAATGGTGAACTGCATCTCAAGATACCTAGTACATCATTAATATCAAGTCTTTGGACTGTGATATTAACTGCAAGTGGTACTCTTGGTGTAATGATCAAACGTTGACAATAAGTCATGTGAAATAATAAGCCTATCTTTGGATCGGGTTATTGTTCACATGTAAACCTTACAATTGTCACACATTTATCACTACAAGTATGTGTACAATTCGACCAAGTATTAACCTTCTTTGGGCCGACTAATACCCGTATGAATATTCACACACAAACATCCGACATTCCTCATAGGCTATCTACGCAAGTGAGGTCTCTTTGGGGGCATCTTGTTTCAATGAGCCTACTTAGAATATTAGACAAGTATTGCTAGTCACAAAAGGCACCAAAATTTTGAATGTTGACTAAATTTTACAAAACTGAATCATGTCCAAAACCTTATGTACATGCATGTTTATAAGATTACAACTCAAATAAGTTAATCATAAGCATGTGAATCCTTTTGCATAACTAAAAACATGAATTTTTATAATAAAATTCATGTAATAATCTAGTCATCCTAAATATATGCAAGAGAGGTAATAAAAAAATATATTGCATACTAATGATTCACTTTAACCATAGTTGTATATGTAACCAAAAGAAATAAATCCAAACTTTAGTATCAATCTGAACTTTAATCAACAGCTGTATGAATTGTATGGAACCAAAACATGTTATGCATAGAGTCACACTAAACCGTGAGCCGAAGACTTGTGAGGAAAGTCTAAAGTTAAAATATATTTGTACTTTCTTTCCCCCAATTTATTGAATTTAGTTTGTTATCGATGCAAAGTATGAATCCAGTTCCAAAAATTGATTTTCGTTAACACAAGCTTAGTTAAACTAAACCGTGAACCCAAGGATTAATTCAACAAAACAATTAAATAATTACAACTGTTGTACGTGCAACTCATTCGTATTGCAGCAATATCACATCATATGCAAAAATATGAAAATTGTTGCTTGACAAGCAAACATTGGCCATACATACTAGAGTATTGCAGGCTAAGGAACATATAAAAATAGTTGAACTAGCCTAATATGCAATTATGACAACAAAAATGCTACGCCATTGTGAATGAATACCAGCATCAGGGCAATTATGTGGATCCCTACTTTTCTATTTCTTGACATAACCAATTATTTATTATTATTATGATAAATTATAAATATTGCTCAAACAGTCATCAGATAGGGAAGCAAAAATTAACAAGGGCCCATCCAAAAGTGTCGATCAGTTTTCACAATATTTTGATCCAAAAAATATATTGGAACGACGGACTCAGAATAACATGTGCCTTGAAAAACTGTGATCGATCATAAATTAAATAAATTGAATGATCTAGGGTTCCAGAATACGAAAAAATAGATCTAAAACTTCAAACTCATGAATCAAACAAGGGAGGCTCTGATACCACTTGTTAGAAATATTGCCCGTTCATTCATGAGATGAATACCAAAAATAAATTGTGGAAGCGTACCTGAATCCATTGCTAGGCTTGATGGATCTTGAAGTGGTCGTCCTTTTATGGGGTTCAATCTTCCAACTTGCTACGACCCTTAATGACAAAGAAGAATCCGTGTCCTTTGTCCCTCTCTTTCTGTTGATGGAGATGCAGAAGAGAAAAAGAAAAAAACCTCTCTTTTGGTGGCCGTATAAGTTAGGGACCATAACCCTAATGAATACATATATTTATATGTTTTGATATTTCTTATTTGGCCCCTCATCAAATTAGATTTATCTTCGGTATCTACACGTTAATTCTATGACAATTATACCCTTAAGCCAATTTTCCAAATAGACCACTTTAATTTGGCTTAATTATTTAGATAGCCCAACACAATTAATTTTACATGTGTGGCCCATATTATTGAATAATTCCAACATAAAATTTTAATAAACTGTTCAAGTTTTACAATAATCTGAGTCTTGTCTGGTGTTTCACTTATACTGTCGTCCTACTGCCTCTTGTATCAGGCCTTGGTTGACCAATGGACTACTAAAACCCTATATTCTAGGTAAACATATCTTCCTACACTAGCATATATTCTATGCCATCCAGTTATACTTCCTGAATGGATTTTTAGAACACAAGGTGATAGGTCGTGAGGCACACTACTCCACTTATAAGAGTCAACTGATAGGGTGTTTGAGCAATATAACGCTTATAACTAGTATGAGTCATCTTCCTAACCTCTCTATCAAGCACGAAAGAAATGATAAGATTTTTTTTCTCAATGGAAAGGAATCGAACAGAAAGAAATCAAGGTAATCGGACGAGAGTTTGAAATTGGAATCAAAGGAGGAGATCAATCGTGTGGATGAGATACCTATATTCTAATCCTATATGCAGGCTCACATCGGTATAGTAACGTAATCGAAGTGACAAACTTGACCTGCATGGGCCACCACAAAAACATGTAACGCCCTTGTCCCAAAATACTTAGGACTAAGTACGTAGACATGCCAGCTGTATACATACAAAGTATACTCCAATGTATAAAATCCCCGTACGTATACATAAGCTATAAAATGCAGTAAACCATGATAGCTAAATCTCATCCACAAAAATACAGAATAATAATATAATCACTATGAATTTATCATTTGTACATGTAGTTGGGCGGAGAAAATCCACTACCAACTAACTTAATTGAGAAGAATATACAAGGACTTGATCGATAAAGATGGCAAGACGAACCAAAAGCAATCATCTTCGAAGGAATGGAGAGGATCACGACCTTGGCTAGAACACCTACAAAAGCCACAAAGCACACCTGGAGAGATAACCAGGTCCTTAGAGGGACGTAACAAGATATAAGAAGAACATGCCATATAACTGAATATATAATATGTCACAAATCATAAGTAAGTAAAATAGTCCCAATCGTAACAAGGTTCAATATCTCATCATCGAAAAAGTTGACTACCCCTATAACCAAACAAGAACAAGGGTAGCACCCTATTCCGCGATGCGACATCGTCCCAAGCTACTAATAGAACATGGGTGACATGATATTGACTAAGGTTACCTAACCATTCTACTGTGTTCATGCAGTTAAGAACAAACCTTCAATGCATGGGCACTCTGGCTACCGGTACATGAAACTCAGTTATGGTCCCACAAGGATACCAGGGACCTCAAAGCATAACATTCATCGAATGTCAGAGGCCAGCAGGATCAGGAGTAGAAAAGTACATATGTGGCCCATACGTTAAAGAACTGTTCTCCCTACCCAATACCTAGAAGGGTCACATCCATGACTCATTAACCTCTACTAACTACCAAGTCTCCTAACTTTCCCCTATTAGCAGCTAGACCTAACGCATGCGCACAAGTGATTAACCAACACGCAAGTACCTCTACATGCTACTCATCTCACATATATCTCGTGGTACAACTGTGTCAAGGTTATGATATACACTACAGCTGGTAGTTTCTTAACTCTAGGTCCATATGCAATCAAAAGAGAATTAAATAAAGCAAAACTAATATCACTAAACAGGTAAGAAATCAGGAACTATAATAATGGTACAGCTAGAAATAAATAAACAGTAATATACAAATAACTGAAGAAAATGTAGACTAAATATAAGCAGTAAATATGGTAATGTATCTTGCCTGAGGTGGTGTGCAAAAGAGCGACGTCCAATAGCTCAAACCGTCAGAATAGTGAAGCGATGAAAGCCAAATCCCGCATACGTCCTCGGATGCTGAAATAAACACCACGAATGTATTTAGAATAAAGGATATTTTAGAAAATACCTGTCCAAAAGTCCAATTCTGGAATAGGGGTAAAATCATAATTTTGGGTCAAAACGATGTCCGCCGTTGGACCCTTTTGCACCGAAATGTGTGCCAGAACCTACGGTCTCTAAAGTCATACAACTACATGTCTACAGGTCCGGTGTGAGGAGACAAACACAACCGTATGTCCAAAATTGGATTCCGGCGGCCGTGCACAGTTTCGTCCGTTGGAGGTGGTTGCAGGCCCACCAAATAGGCATTCTGGTCGACCTTCTCAGAATTAGACCAAACATGGCATAAAGGACCAAAATTTCGATACGGTCCTGCTGGTGCAAGTTTTTTTTCGATACGACGAACATACAAGATGTTATGGCCAAGTTTGCAAAAGGTCGATATGGGGGTTCTTGACGGATACACACTGATTTCGTCGTACACATGCAACAAAATCGAGTTCTGTCAGTTCCCACACGTCAAAATCCATACGTGCCTTTCGATGTGTATAATGCACGACCACGTCGTCCGGTTTATCGGGGCGCATGCCATATCGTGTCGAGTTTTCACAAACTTTTTTGTTTGGAGATGTTATTTTTCTTGTTTTTAGAAATTGATTTTTGGACACATAGCTAATAAAATTTAAATCCACAAGAAGGGTTGTAAAGCCCTATAGGTTGTCTAAGACTCCCTTTAATTAGATTTTGAAAATTTCTCGAAATCCTGTCCGAAATTTCTTCAAATATAATGTTACAAACAGTTTTGGGTTCCCAGTTTTTATGGTTTTTCCTCGATCTTTCAGAAATTTTAGCAATTAATTTATGACAGATTAAGTCGATCTATCTGAAGGGGTTTTCAGGTGGTCAACTAGGCTAACTGTAGAAATTCACGGATCGAGAAACCGTAGCATACAACGAAAGAAAAATAATGACGAACATGGAGTACCAGTCTTGGTAGCGGCTACTGTTGCACTTCATGTTTGCTGTGTACTGCTGTCGGCGCTCATGTGCGCGGTGGCCGCACTCGGCCGACAGGCCACCAGGGTGGCGCACGTGCGCGCGGTGGCCGTGCCTGTTCCAACGGCAGCGCACGGTCCAGGGGGTCGGGGTTAGGGTTTGAAGGTTTAGGTGTAGCCTTTTTTTTTGCGTTTGTGTGTGTAATGCCTGTGGTTCGTATTACGTATTCTTGGAATACATGTACGTATTTTATTCTTGTATTGCATGATTTCCTTCTTGGCTTGGTTTATTCCTGGTTCGGGTTGGTTGGTTCGGCTTGGCTTAGTTTTGATTGGGTTCATGATAAACCCAAGGTGAACCCCCTACCTACCACCACCATTTGTATTTATTAGCCCTCTTTATTCTCTCTCTTCATTTATCATCTTCTTCTTCCTCATTTACTTCCTTACCTACCAGAGAGAGGAGAGAGAGGTCTAGGCAAGTGTAACTTGCTTCATGGAGGAACTCCAATTTTATTGCTTCATTCTTTTCCTTACAGCATTTTAACATACTATAGAACTTGGCATTTTTACTTTCCATGGCTAGATTCTTGTAGATCTATATTTACATCAATTTCAGATTTCTTGGGTTTTGATCTAATTAATCTTGTTGTTTCCTAATTTTGATGGTTCTATGTTGTAGAGAACTTCGTTCTACCCCATTTTGACCTATGGAAGTTCTGATTTGGGCTCTGGATGATGGAGTTGTGGAACTTGAGAACTTGGCTCTCATGGTGTTCATCTTCTCAAAAATTTGGAGAAGATGAACAGTGCTTAGACTTGACTTGACCGCATGATAATTTATACGGCAAGTGATTCAGCCGCATGAGACTCTCAGCCGCATAGGCTGAGTCTCATTCTTGCCGCATGGACTTTTCCCCCTTGTCTTAGCTGCATATGCGCCCTTGTACTCTTCTGTGCCGCATAAATTATCTTAGCTGCATGAGCCCCCCCCACTTGAGTCGCAGCCGCATAGGCGCGTGACCCCGCTTCCGCATAAGCTCCGCTCCTACCTGAGCCGTATGGACTCGATTGACCTGAGCCGTATGGGCTCAATCGATCGGGCCGCATGGATCCATTTGATTCCAGCCGCATGGGTTTTTGAACCCTGCGCTGTATGGATTCGATTGATCTCAGCCGCATGGGGCCAAGAACATTATTAGCCGCATAGGGTCCACCCCTCCCCGCCAGCCGCATGAATCCCCATCTCAACACTTTCCAGCCGTATGGACCCGAACTCCTTCTTGTCCGCAGGGGCTTTTCCCTTATTAGCTGCATGCGCTTGATCCCATTCAGCCGCATGGGCTGTTCTTATCCAGCCGCATGAGTCTTACCCTTTTCTGACCGCATATGCTTTAGGCCGCATGGCTCTTCTATAGCCCTGAATATTGATATTTTATTAGATATTTTACGTCCATTTTATATCCTTACGCCTTTTTTATGAACTTAAAAATCATGGATTTATTTAATATGTTTAATGATACCTGAGCATGACACGATAGTGACCCGTAGTGGTGCACTCTTGACTAGTAAACCTGACATGACCTGATAGTGGCCCGTCGTGGCGCACTCCTGACTCGTACACTTGACATGATTACCTGACATGATATATCTTGATCAGCTGTTGCGACGGCTACCTGACATGACATAACCTGTATAATTAATCCTGGACATCGTGGGCGATTGTGCTTGTACAAATAATCCAATCCTGTCTTGCATCATGTCTAGGAGGGGACTCCTGAGTACCACGGTCAGGAGTACCTATTGAAATGGACTAAGGCTAATAACTAGATTAATACATTAGTCATGAAGAGATCTCCCAGCTACAGGCAATCCCGTTACCTGGGCACGCCTTGGGATCTGTAGCCTGCTGTCGAGTAGGGCACATTTCCAGCACACTGTCATGTGTTGCACCCTTCAAGCTACCTAAGGGTATATTCGTTTCCTGGACGATGTACCCACCTGAATTCAACTCTAATCTTTCAACCCGGGTAACCTGGATGGTCTGCAGGGCTTGTGGCTGTGGAGTAATCTCACTGCATCTTGCTAGTAATTAGGCCTGTGATAACCCTAGTTAGTTAAAGTATCAAGCCGTAATTCTTGCATGGCCGTGAAATGATTGGATGGAGTCTAACCAGTCTAGTCTTGCCCTGATCTTGTTCCAGATTACTGCATGACCTGAATGCCTGTATTTATTTTAACCGATAAATCGTGAGAATTCCAAGTTCTGTTCAGACGAAGGGTTACAACCCCGGTCCTTGTTTGGTTTACGGGTTGTAACCTGGTTATCTGAATAGCTCTATGGTTATCTCGTCGTATATCATCCTGATGTATTTTCTTTATTTCCAGTTCTTACCTTTATTTATAACTGTGCTGATTGCTGGTTTTAGTTTCTAAGTGAAGCTTCCTTTGTGGCACTTGCTCTTTCTGGGATCTGACCCAGCTGGTTTTGTGTAGCCAGATTTTGGAGCAGCTCCAGAGGATCTACCGCTTTTCCAGCCAGATGGTGGCCACTAGACGGAACCCTGGCAATGAGTGGGTTATTTTTGGCTCTCCCACTCTATTGTAAAAATATTCTTTTGAGGCGTTTAGCCGACGAGCACCTGTTTAGCTCGATTGCACTCTTACTTACTGTCTTCCTACGGGCTGTAACATGATTGACAGATCCTAGGGTTGATCATGTATGACTAAACTCTTGCTAGTTCTAACATTTTATAACGACTAGCTTCATGATCAGCTGAATATGTAATATTTGGGACGCCTTATTATTATATATTTAATGATCATACATATTATAACATTTACTTACTTGCTTGTGATTGAGACATTAGGCTTGTTCATGACCATAGGAGACTGTTAGCTTATAGTAAATCCTCATGTATCTAGACAGCCGTGACCGTATAGCGAGATGGATCCCATTTCATATACGTAGCTGGCTATGTCTGCCCCCGCTCTCCAGTATTCTGGTTCTGGGCGTGACATGGTTTAAGTGGTGGCCCATGCAGGTCTTGTAAATCAAGATATGTGAGGGTTTACCGGATAGATATCTCAATCAGTATTCGTCCTTGATCTCTGCTCGTATCTTCTGAATCCCTGGATTCTTGTCCTGATCATATGCTTGTATCGTTGATCTGTCCTGGTCCTTCCTTATTGTTCCCTATGTCGTCTTCTTCAGCAGCATTGTTTCGTGGTCCTACCGACCAGCAAGGCGGAGCACCTCCCGTTGACTAGCAGCAACCCGGAGATCAAGCCCAGCATTCCGGAGTAGCCTCCAGAGTCGTACCTTCTGGCGGAGAGCCACCAGTCCAGCCAGTTCAGCCTGCCGAGCCTGATGATGGCACTTTGGTAGGACTCGTCAGGACCTTGATAGCTTCTCAAGATCGTCGTGGAGATGCCTTGCACCAGGCAGTGACGGATGCCTTGGCCAGAGGAGGTCATCAGGGTAACAGCACGGCAAACAGCTTCAAGCGCTTGAACCCTCCATTCCTCGACGGTAGTGAAGATGCTATCGCAGCAGATGCTTGGCTTCAGGACACAGAGGTAATTTTAGAAGCAGCCAGGACCCCAGATAACGAAAAGGTGGCCGTTGTGCGCCTGCAGTTGTTAGATCTTGCCCGCAGCTGGTGGGCAGCGCAGGCCATTGGATTAGCAGCACCCATTGCTTGGTCAGTATTCAGAGAGAGATTCCAGACCAAGTATTTCGATGCTGTAGCTCGGTATGATCTACAGACAAGGTTCACTAATCTGAAGCAGATGGGCAGGACGGTCGACGGATATGCGGCCGAGTTTTCCAGACTCAGTCGGTTTGCTCCCACTTTGGTGGCAACTGAGTATGATAGAGCCCAGCATTTCCAGCAGGGACTTCACCTGGAGATCTTGTTGGCAGTTGAGCAGTTTGAGCATCAGACTTTTGATGCAGTCTTGAGAGCAGCTAGGAGGCATGAGTATACCTCCCAGAGGATTGTGGATAGGGCCGGAGGTCAGAAGCGATCCCACGGCCAGATGAATCAGTCTTCAGCACCAGTCCCGGCAGCCAGGGCCTTGACTATTGGAGCTCCGAGGCGAGCGGCCTCCGTAACGTCGGTTCAGCATTCCACTCCGACGCACCCTCAGCAGCAGAAGCAGAAGCAATCTTCCACAGTGGGTTGTTCTCATTGTGGGAAGCCAGGCCATGTAGTGGCAGAATGTCGCAGGGCACAGGGATTGTGTCTGGCTTGTGGAGCACCAGACCATAGGGTTGGATCCTGCCCGAATAGGGGTGGTTCATCATCGTCCAACCTTTCTAGCTCTTCGGTGAGAGGACCAGTTCTAGTCCAGCAGCAGCAGCAGTATCCATTGCCGAGGCCCTTGCCGCCTCAGTCTCAAGTATTCCAGCAGCAGAACCCCCAGCAGCATGTTCAAGCCCAGGCCCAGAGTCAGAATAGACAGCGAGGATTTCAGCAGAGGGGACCAGCACCCCGAGGGCATGGTCAGGCTATGGTGATGACCGCAGAGGAAGGATTGGCACCAGGAGAGGTAGTAGCAGGTACTATTCTCGTCAACTCCTTTCCAGCTTCAGCTTTATTTGATTCTGGTGCTTCGCATTCATTTATGTCTGCACGATTCGTGACACGGATAGGATTGGAGCCCGAGTCATTATCAGTAAGGCTTGATATACTTACTGGTAACGGACTTGTGGGAGTAGATAGGGTGTTTTCCTCGTGTCGGATCGTAGTTAGCGGTAGAGAGTTTCCCGCTAGATTGATAGAATTCCCGATGGCCGATTATGATGTGGTCCTAGGGATGGATTGGTTGAGGAACCAGTATGCTAGAATAGACTGCCATATTGGTAGGGTTGTTTTTAGCATTCCAGGTAAGCCAGAATTTTCCTTCTCTCGAGGCGAGGTTGAGTCTTCTCCTCCGATATTGCGGATGGCAGTAGCAGCAGTGCAGTTGCCCCGGATAGTTGAAGAGTTTTCAGATGTTTTCCCAGAAGAACTTCCAGGTATGCCTCCGGAGCGGGAGATCGAGTTCACTATATACTTGATTCCTGGGACAGCCCCAGTGTTAGAGAGAGTCTACAGGATGGCGCCGTCAGAGTTAGAGATATTGTACAAGATGATTGAAGAACTCAGAACCAAGGGATTCATTCGTGCTAGTGGATCGCCTTGGGAAGCCCCGATGCTTCTTGTGAAAAAGAAGGATGGTACGTCCAGGTTATGTGTTGATTATCGTACCTTGAACTCAGTGACAATCAAGAACAGATACCGTCTTCCGAGGATAGATGACTTGTTTGATCAACTCAAGGGGGCTTCAGTATTCTCGAAGATTGATTTGCGCTCAGGTTATCATCAGATCAGAGTCAGAGAGCAGGACATCCCGAAGACAGCTTTTAGATCGAGATATGGGCATTGGGAGTTCCTTGTTATGCCTTTTGGAGCAACCAATGCGCCGGCAATATTCATGGACCTCATGAATCGCATTTTCATGCCCTACTTAGATCAGTTTGTGATCGTGTTTTTGGATGACATCCTGGTTTATAGCAGGAGTGAAGCGGAGCATGAGCAGCATCTCCGTGTAGTTCTTCAGATTCTCAGAGAGCACCGGTTATATGCCAAGTTCAGTAAATACGAGTTCTGGCTCGATCGTATTTCGTACTTGGGTCATATCATCACTCGAAGAGGAGTAGAAGTGGATCCCCAGAAGATTGTGGCCATTGAGTCATGGCCGGTGCCCAGCACAGTCGCAGAAGTTTATAGTTTTCTTGGATTGGCCAGCTATTACCGGCGGTTTGTTTCGGATTTTGCTCAAATTTTAGCGCCATTGACGCAGTTGACCCGCAATGATGCACAGTTTGCTTGGACAGCAGAGTGTCAGAGTTCTTTTGAGCAGTTGAAGCGAGGCCTGATAACAGCTCCTATTCTCACGCTTTTCGATGGGACAGGAGGATTCTCAGTGTACTGTGATGCTTCAGGCAGAGGTTTAGGATGTGTTCTGATGCAGCATGGAAAGGTAATAGCTTATGCGTCACGACAACTTCGTGATGATGAGAGGAATTACCTAACCCATGACTTGGAGCTGGCAGCAGTGGAGTTTGCACTTAAGTTGTGGAGGCACTACTTGTATGGAGACAGGGTGGAGATTTTCACCGACCACAAGAGCCTGAAGTATGTTTTCACCCAGAAGGATCTTAACATGCGTCAGAGAAGGTGGCTGAAGCTTCTTGTGGATTATGATGTCAACCTGCAGTATCATCCTGGGAAGGCCAATGTTGTTGCGGATGCATTGAGCAGGAGAGCGGGAGTTTATTTTCTAACAGCGCAACCAGAGCTATTAGCAGATCTTCAGAAGATGGGTATAGAAGTTGTTCTCCCTTCCAGTATGGCATTGATGGCCAGTATGCAAGTTCAGTCCACTATAGTCGAGAGGGTCCGGATGGCGCAGTCAGCAGATTCCAAGCTTCAGCGACTCAGAGCAGAGTGCGAGGCAGGACGAAGACCAGAGTTATGCATTCATGAGGATGGTACACTTCGACATGGTAAGCGTCTTTGTGTACCCAGTAGAGATATCAGACAGGAAATCATGGCAGAGGCTCATAGTTCATAATATTTCATTCATCCCGGTGGTACGAAGATGTACCGTGATATCCGACAACATTATGGTGGAATGGTATGAAGCGGGAGATAGCTCGGTTTGTCTCTCGGTGTTTGGTTTGCCAACAAGTTAAAGCCGAACATCAGAGACCGGCTGGACTTCTTCAGCCCTTGCCGATTCCAGAATAGAAGTGGGAGCATGTGACCATAGATTTCGTGACTAGATTACCTAGATCCCCGGCTGGCAGAGATGCTATCTGGGTTATAGTTGATCGGCTCACGAAGGTAGCTCACTTCCTCCCGTTCAGAGTTGGTCAGTCGACGGCTCAGTTAGCAGAGATGTACCTCAGGCAGATTGTCAGGTTGCACGGAGTGCCAGTCAGTATCACCTCTGACCGGGATTCAAGATTTACGTCGCACTTTTGGCGTAGCTTGCAAGAGAGTTTGGGAACTCATCTCCAGTTCAGTTCAGCATATCATCCGCAGACAGATGGCCAGTCGGAGCGCACGATCCAGACTCTTGAAGACATGTTACGGTCTTGCACACTTGACTTTGGTGGTTCTTGGGAAGATCACTTGCACCTGGTGGAATTCTCGTACAACAACAGTTTCCAGGCCAGTATCCAAATGGCACCATTCGAGGCACTGTATGGTAGGAAGTACAGATCCCCGCTAGCCTGGGATGATGTCGGAGAGAGGCAGATGCTTGGTCCCGAAATGATTGCCCAGACAGTTGAAGTGGTCAGGCGAGTCAGAGATCATCTTCGAGTTGCCCAAGGTCGCCAGCATCATTGGGCCGATTCTCATCGGCGCCCTCTCAAGTTTTCGGTCGGCGATCATGTATTCATAAGGATTTCGCCTAACCGTGGTGTCATTCGATTCGGCATACGGGGAAAGCTTAGTCCTAGGTATATAGGACCGTTTGAATTCTGGAGCGAGTAGGAGATGTGTCCTATCGTCTCGCTCTTCCGTCGTCGCTGAACGAGGTGCATGACGTGTTCCATGTATCCCAATTACGACGGTATATCCCGGACCCGAGCCATATCCTAGATCATTCGGAATTGGTTGTTGGTACCAACCTTTCGTATGAGGAGAGGCCCGTGTCTATATTGGACCGAAGAGAGAAGACACTCAAGAACAAGACTATCAAGTTAGTCCGAGTTGCTTGGGGTCATCACTCATGGGGGAGTCAACGTGGGAGCGTGAGGATGATATCCGATCGCGATATCCCGACTTGTTTGACTCGTGAGGTATAATGTCTTCCTTATGCCTCATGCCTTCGATTCCTTGCTTGAATGAGTGATTGTCTGCCTAGTTATAGCTTGCATGTGATTAATGTAGCTTGTCATTGCTCCTCTAGCCTCTTGATTAAATTCTGAGGACAGAATTCTTTTAAGGTGGGTAGAGTTGTAATGCCTGTGGTTTGTATTACGTATTCTTGGAATACGTGTACGTATTTTATTCTTGTATTGCATGATTTCCTTCTTGGCTTGGTTTATTCCTGGTTCGGGTTGGTTGGTTCGGCTTGGCTTGGTTTTGATTGGGTTTATGATAAACCCAAGGTGAACCCCCTACCTACCACCACCATTTGTATTTTTTAGCCCTCTTTATTCCCTCTCTTCATTTATCATCTTCTTCTTCCTCATTTACTTCCTTACCTACCAGAGAGAGGAGAGAGAGGTCTAGGCAAGTGCAACTTGCTTCATGGAGGAACTCCGATTTATTGCTTTATTCTCTTCCTTACAGCATTTTAACATACTTTAGAACTTGGCATTTTTACTTTCCATGGCTAGATTCTTGTAGATCTATATTTACATTAATTTTGGATTTCTTGGATTTTGATCTACTTAATCTTGTTGTTTCCTAGTTTTGATGGTTCGATGTTGTAGAGAACTTCGTTCTACCCCATTTTGACCTATGGAAGTTCTGATTTGGGCTCCGGATGATGGAGTTGTGGAGCTTGTGAACTTGGCTCTCATGGTGTTCATCTTCTCAGAAATTTGGAGAAGATGAACTGTGCTTAGACTTGACTTGACCGCATGACAATTCATGCGGCAAGTGATTCAGCCGCATGAGACTCTCAGCCGCATAGGCTGAGTCTCATTCTTGGCCGCATGGACTTTTCCTCCTTGTCTCAGCCGTATATGCGTCCTTGTACTCTTCTGTGCCGCATAAATTATCTTAGCCGTATGAGCCCCCCCACTTGAGTCGCAGCCGCATAGGCGCGTGACCCCGCTTCCGCATAAGCTCCGCTCCTACCTGAGCCGCATGGACTCAATTGACCTGAGGCGCATGGGCTCAATTGATCGGGCCGCATGGATCCAATTGATTCCAGCCGCATGGGTTTTTGAACCCTGTGCTGTATGGATTCGATTGATCTCAGCCGCATGGGGCCAAGAACATTCTTAGCCGCATAGGGTCCACCCCTCCCCGCCAGCCGCATGAATCCCCATCTCAACACTTCCCAGCCGCATGGACCCGAACTCCTTCTTGTCCGCAGGGGCTTTTCCCTTATTAGCCGCATGCGCCTGACCCCATTCAGCCGTATGGGCTGTTCTAATCCAGCCGCATGAGTCTTACCCTTTCCTGACCGCATATGCTTTAGCCGCATGGCTCTTCTATACCCTGAATATTGATATTTTATTAGATATTTTACGTCCATTTTATATCCTTACGCCTTTTTTATGAACTTAAAAATCATGGATTTATTTAATATGTTTAATGATACCTGAGCATGACACGATAGTGACCCGTAGTGGTGCACGCTTGACTAGTAAACCTGACATGACCTGATAGTGGCCCGTCG